>JABASI010001406.1:0-25287 GCA_019776505.1 Tomocerus nigrus
TTGCTTTAATATAGAAGACCTGAGTATATCAATTTTGTTCATAAATTGCAATAACTTGTAGATGTAGGCAATTCATTTCGAAATAAGTTCTATGTATCCTTCGTTATAGCAGAGAAAGAGGTAAATCATGCAAACATCCGTTTCATGAGATGGCTAATAAGAGATAGCAGACTCTTTGGAAGCACGCACATGTTTTGCTCACCTTTTGTTTCGTACCTTTCTTCCGTGAGCATTAATATTGGATACAGCAGAGAGCATATATAATATGTAGTTTGCTTGGTACTGAGCACATATGTACGTCGAGTTAAATTGTGTTGTATGTACTGCTAATGGATCTCCTTCAAAAAATAAATTGCTTTAGAAAAGAAGGAAGTCATTCTTAACTCCTGCAAATGAAATATTTTATAAATATAAATAAAATGTAATCACTGCTCCATATCAATAGCGCGAACAACAGTGAACGCAGAAAGTGAGAATTAATGTAGGGATCAATCTACAAAAGAAACAAGTAAATGGAGAAAGTTTTGATAGCTTTCACTCCATCTATGGGACTTCTTGTGGCCAACTCAAGAGCTTTCCCTTAAGAAATAGCTATCAAGAGTACTCTGTATTTCAGTGAAGAAACTGCATCACTTTCACCGACGCTTTCGAACTTTGTTTTCTCTTTCCCTAGATGTTTATTAGATGGAGCAGGGAATACGAAGAAAAAGGAAACAAACGTTTCTTGATTGTATCTAAAAGTTGTACACTACTTCAAAACTCACAACAGTATAAAATCTAAGAATGCAGAACTCAATTGAGTGCTATGAATTTAGATAATAATTATTGTTTAAAATGTCAATGATCTCCCATTTAAATGTTACTAATAATATGCAAATTACTGTACAAAGTTCCAGATTTCCAATTCTTATTTTCTTTTATTACCAACTGTTCCTGTTCACACAGTTTATAATGGCAATCCTTAACTTCTAACTACATATTTTTGTAGTAATGATTCCTTATTTGGTATTTACACCTGACATTAAAGGTTACGTTACAATGTTACATTACATTAAGAATTAACACGTTCAATAATGTTATACATTCACAATTTGAGATGTAGTTGTCATTAATTATCTACCTTTTATTACACAGATAATAAATAGTTTCAGTTTGGGAATGGATTTTTGGTGTCCTTGTGGGAAAGTCGTGCCAATAGGCAATCTTCAACTTTTGTTTCATTGGGTAATTGTAACTTTGTATAAATATTGCTTAGTTGTATGCTATACGCTACCTTTCAGTACTTATTAAACCTTTCTTACCTTACCTACTTATCATATCTAATAGATTTACAACAATTCCTATTTAATGAAACGAGTAATACTAATATACTACTATGTACTAAATCCCTACAGACGTTAGGTGTACATAATAATATCCACCATTTATCTAAATTATATAGTGACCGTTCTAAAGGTGTTTCACATATATGAGAATGTATATTAGTGACAGACAATAGAATATAAACACGTTATTTGCACCATTTTATAATAGAAACAATAACACAATATATAAATCCTATTTTACAAATCCTACATTCTAACATTTACATTAACAATAATATTTGTATATTTTAGCTCACATTGTTGTTATAAATTGAGTTTTTTTATGTACACGGTATAGTATTGGTAGTTATAAGGATAGGTACTATTATTTATTTACAGCAATTGCAATTTATACACTTCTTAATTTTCTATACATAGCAATTACACGCTAAGTTTATCTCTTCTTTTTAGCATCAATAATATTTACACTAATGCATCTTTGCCTAAAGTTCAGTTCGATCATTGAAGTTTTTCTTCTTTACTGATTATATCGGGAAAGTATTTCCTTTTCAGTGTCTCACTCAGAGCATAATTTTTGGAAGAAGGGATTTCATCCAACTTTTGAACAAAGAGATTTACCATCTATATTTTAACATTTAGTATCCAATTTATAGTTATGTAATTCTATTTGCATATTAATATACTTGCTACAACTACATACATATCTAATCCCTACCTAGTAATAAGTCTTGTAAATATTTTTATTCGTAGACATTTTCCTCCATTCCAACATAATAACTCATACAAACCCCAAACATCCATAGAAAATCTTACTCACATTCATTTAAACACAACATGACTTTAGAATAGTTTCTTTTTGATATTGCAATTGCAATTATTTACCCAGTTCACATTGTACACCACATTTTGGAGTTATGAACCTGCGAGTAATAAATCAAACTAACATTAGTATTTTGCTTTGTTCATGACTTGGGATTATTCCCAGTTGGGATTTTAGAATTGACATCAACTTATATACCACCACATGGACAACAAAATTTTCAATTTTTATTTATTTTTACAATAATATAAACCGAGCTACCGTATCTACTTACATTAGTATTATAGAAAAAGAAAATAGTAAATACAAGACTAGTACAAAAAAGCATAAATATATTATATACACTCACAGTAAATAGTATTGAATATATTGATATAAATATTAGGTTTGTAGATACGATTTATATCATATTACACATAATATTTACATTATCATAACAAGTTGCATTTCTTATTTTTGTATAGACATAATTCACATAATATGCTACATAGCACAAGTAAATCCCATAAATAGTTTGCAAACTGACAAATTAAATACTCAATAATCACCAAATACAACTTATGATTGAGTTGTTGAGAGGTCTTTCTATGTGAGAAAGTTTAACAGTTGAACATCAAAAATTTTGCACTAATCGTAAGAAACACGGGTATCCAACATTTATTTCTTCTGTTAATTAGTTGTTTTCATTTATCTTATAAATATACACCGCACAAATGTACATCAGCTATAGTAATTGTATCTTCAACGCGTTCTCTTTAGTAGTGTTTGTTATTATAGTCTTTAAAGCACAAATCACCCACACAATCAACGACACGAAACAGACGGGAGGAATCACACTTGGTCTTCCTCAAATCGCACGCATCAGAACCGCATATTACTTCCGTTTGTAAAAACTGCGTGAGCATTTTCAGGCCGGAGTCGCACAAACTCTTCTCCTTGCTATAAAAAACATAATACAATTTAATTAATCCTCTTATTCCTTCGCACATCGTGCTTTCCATTTCTTACAACTTAACTTTTCAGATGTTAAGAAAACACAAGAAAATTATATGATGCATAACATGCAAACATTAATTCCCAAATTATTATCCATTAGTAGTGATAGCTATTTTTCTACTACTATTTATATGCACATGCTTAGATGTACTTTTTGTTTCACGCATTCACTTTTGCCGACTACTTTTGCATGACAAATTAATTAATAAGAAAGAAATTCAATATTCTTCAAGAATTCTTTGAATCGTGTGAATCATATTTTATCTACTATAAATCCATGAAATTCTTCGGCTCTCTATTAATTGTAAATAGTTCAAAATTTCCTTAACAAAGATCAAGATGAATATTGTGTACCTATGATCATAATTTTAAATATCAATTTCACTGCATGAAAATGTACATATAAACTTCAAGGATAGGCATAGTGGAAAACTATTGCGCTATTCCACCCCATTCTTGAAGCGTAAACGCAGGGATAGAGCACACCAGTCAAGTCCAAGATAAATTATTGCTCTTAACAAAGATAAAGAATTGATGAAAAGAGCTCTTAGTGCACATGAGATTTCCGGTCTATTTTTCATTCTTCTACCTTAGAATATGCTTTAAGAAAGTAATAGAATCCTGGACATAAAAGTAATATTACATCCATTTCCCCGTCGGAAATGGAAATATTATTTATTCTGACAAGTTTATGACGAAAGTTGGCTGTAAGAGCTTTCTGTATTTCCTGGTCCGTTCTACTGCCCATAAAATCCTCTGAGCGTACACGCCTCTTTTTCTGAAATTAATTTTCAGCACAGCATTCCCCTCCTCTATACTTTACATGTACAGCGATATAGTATTCCATGAGAATTCATAACAGAAATAACACTACATGTATTACTCATAGTGAACAATGAAGAAAACTAAGGCATATAATATATCTGTAATATTGTATTCTACATGATCACATGGTTCTTATACACCACTCATAACGGAATAGAGAACATTTTTCTATATAAACTCGGTTATATTAGTTAACATACATCGCTAAGGTTTTGTACAACTTATCATCTTATCAGCTCCTTTCTCCTTTTCTTAGTCGTTTTACAGAGTGAAAGCAAAACGAAATTCCTGTTCCATAAACTAAAGGATTGACAGCCTTTTATTTGTCTACATTTATGTTAGCCTACTGTATATCCATCAATAAACACTGCACTAGTAATCTAGTAGGAGTCTTTAATGTCCTTCGCATGCTTAGCTATTTATTTTTTAGTTTCCTGCATGGTGAACAGAGAATAATATAATATCACTTAAAGCCCGGCCCAATGCAATAGAACACCATTCCAATTTACAACTTGCTAATTATCCGTGTAAGTGAACTATTGTAATGTGGCTCTTAGAGCGTGTCATAAACACAAGCTTTGATGTTTTCTGCCCTCCCCAGGCCTTAATGCTAATTTCTCTGCCTGTGTGCCATGTTTTGGTTTGACCTCATTGCAGAAACATTATTGAGCTATAAAAGCTTAAATGGGTTGTCACAAAGCCAATTTTAAGGGCCATTACACCTTCAACCGCCATCAGAACGAAAGAGACTTTTGGGATTCAATACTAGTATTTCCAGCGTATATGGATTTCAGACATAATACTATTACACACATTGCTTTAATACCATATAGCTTACTTTCACCTCACACAACTAACAATAACAGTAGCTACTTAAATACATTTAGATATGCACGGCCATAATTGCATAGCCAAACTCATGAAGATTATCCAAATGTATCTAGTCACACCAAATACCAATGTTACTTAATAGTTGCAACAATGGATTTATATACAATTCCAGTTTATACGCAAAAACATCACCTCCATCTAAATATATAGAAGTGTTTGCTAATGAAATGTCAAATGATCCATATATGCACACGAGGTAATAATATATGGTGAAAGTATACTTTTGCGTTTATGAATGTCGAGAGATCGCTAACTTTCCATGGCTTCCTCTCCTGGTGTGGTAAACGTTTCGGCAATCCTACAGTGAAAGTTAAAATAATATCCAATTCCCTGCTGTGCATTAATTGTTGGTTCCTGCTTTCTCTTCATTCTAATGCTTTCGTCAGTCAAACATAAGTAACTCTCTCCACACTACAATGCACACTTTGTTTTTCACCATTTTGTTCGGAACTCAATCCAATTCTATTATAATGGCAACAAAACATGTGTCAGCAGAAGTCAAGCTTTCTATGAAGGATGTTTGGAAACATTACATACCTACGTAGTTTATACATTTCATATACTCTGCATTAGTCTATGTTTAGAATGGAAGCACTATGCATCCATATAAGTATAGTATGGATTTGTGAATCCAGTGAACATGCAACAGTTTCAACCTCTCTTTTTCCCTACAACCCAACTTATTTTATACGAGCTAAATAATACGTGACATATTAATATGCAGCAATATATTTTCTTTCTGTGTTATACCATGTAGGTATTGCATGCAGGCCATGCATGGTAAATACACGCCGTGACGGGTGACTGAAAGCATGCACTACGTAGCAAAAACACCATAATGAAATACGTTCGTGTTTTTCTTTCCAGTCAACAACCATCAGCAAGTTTATTTTGCATAAATACATAACTTAAAAGAAAAGTTGTAATAAAAGCACGACTTTTTGATAGAAATACAAAGCAACGTCTGTCAGTTTAAAGTCTGCTGCCTTAGCCAACTGCTCTATTTTCAAGGCGACTCAAGATCATTCGGGCAAACTGACGTGTGGGAGCCTATAATGGCACGAAATATCCGTAATGAAGCATGAAATACTCAAATAAATGAAATGAATCAGTTCAGCAAAACACAAACAAATATTATTATCGCGTAGGTGTTGTTACACAGTTATTCTGTTCTGCCTACAGAGGGGTATGCAACATCTGCAACGAAAATAAACATAATGGTTAGGTATGCCTATAATTTACTCTCCTCTAATTTATTATGCAAAAGCTAACAATTAATGAACATTTATTTCATTACCATTGACTAAAGCACTATTTATGTACAATGACTGATGCACATATTAATAGCCTACGAGTTCAAAGTTCAACTTGTATAGGTACATATATTTATGTGCACGCAAGCTGTACCCATAATTTTATTGCACATGGTATACCGGTATACCAAATAAGATCTCAAACGCTACCAAGTCGATTGTCGATGCATTTAAAATAAGGCTGCTTAAAATACTGATAACTAAATAACTAAATGATAGAAGATAATCAAGTGTCCTCTCTTGATTCATTGCATTTTAAAACAATTTCTAATAATTAGGACATCATATCATATTCAAACTGTTAATATAGTAGGCTCCCTCCCATCGTTAATTTAGAAGTGGATAGGATAATTTAATTGAACTCCAATTATAAAACTGGATGCATTAGTAGTAAGTGCCTTGTACTTGAGGTACAGACATTAACGTAAGTGAAGGAAAATTGCCTCCTGGCCGCTACTTTCCATTAATTAATATGAATTTCTGCGAACGAAGCCGAATTACACATGAATAGTAATCACGTATTAATAACGGATGAACTTCTGTACGACAGTCAAGTAGCTTTGAGTTAGACTAATGTATTTAAATGTAAATATATATAACGTTATAATTATAACTTAATTAAACTTGCCTAGAATTGTTAAGTCTTTGACTAAAGTATCAGCTAATTAATTAATTAGTTCACAATTATTCACGAATGTAATAAATAATACTTAAAGTACATGCACTTGAATATAGTTGAGTAGAGTTTGAAAGCTCGTGCAACGGAAAAGGTCATTCTCGATATATAATATTACATTTAGAAAGCATTTGCGTATTTTATTCTCAATTAGAAAGGCTAAGTAAGAGAGAGAGAGAGAGGGCTTTGAGAGAAAAGGTTAATGTAATAATAAAATAGAGAGGAAAGTAGTGAGTCGGAGGGAAAGTTAAGTGAAAGGAGAAGCCTTGTGAGTAGTTGAGTGAGAGTGGAAGGGCAATTATCAAAAGGAAATTCTGGAATACCGTGCTCTCTCTATGGAGGTGTGTGTGATTTGCTGAGAGTAAAGGTGTGCGTGACATGTCTACCTCGGAAGACGGATGAGAATGTGTCAAAGGGTACCCCAACGTCTGGGTTTGTTGCTCATGAACTCCAACGAGGACATTTTGAGCGGCTGTCTTCAGGGGATCTATTTGAGCGTAGATTATTGGTTCTTGTGGATGTGGCTGTCTGTGAGGATGTCGGAGAGTACTGCTGCTTCCTCCTTGATGATACGCTGGACTATTTGGTAGTGACAATTCTGCGTAGGTCACTTCTTCTCGCCCCTTTAATAAAATGCACATTCTTAATTCCACTACTCCTTCACATAAAGACTCAAACATGAAATTATTTTAAGTACTTTCTCCTTATACTACACTACATAGTTGTGAAGTTGTTGCATGCTAGATGCTACTAAAACAAAAAAGATGAAAATGTCACGTTTGCATTTCAACGTACCGTACGTGGAGCACGATTTTTAACATTATTGACTAATTCTGACGACGAGTTTGGGTCGGGACGATTTGCTGACGTTCGGACGGCCCTTGGAATGGTCTCGTAGAAGCGACTTGAGTTGTTGAGTCTTTCAAGAAATATTTTCTCGTCTGGATCGATCCCATCGATCTCTGTTTCAATATGTAACATAACAACCCATCAGATAACATCACATCATTTCGATTCCCATTACCCATACCACATCAACAATTTTACGGACCTACACCCCAAATATCCCTGTGCCACTCATCTACTCTTCCACAACTTCAATACTAAACTTTCCTACATTTTCTCTTCAAAGGCAGACCTAAAAGTTTCCGCCAGTTACATTAATTTTTTAATTAATCAAAACAGATTAAAATTGCCACTTTAAAAAGGTAAACATTTTTGAAAATCTCTTTTAGCCTTTCCTAGCCTTTTCGATACTATTGCCTAGTAAGGTAAATAGATTGAGAAAGATGAGCGGAGACGGTTAACAGAAAAGGCAGAAAATGTACCTGACAAAATTTTTCCGTCTCAAACTATCACACTTTCGCACGACTCAATTCTCAAACTCTCAACATCAATTCTTTGAAGGGTCAGTGCACTACAATGCAACGCTCTTTCAGTGTCTGACTTGTCTTTTAGCTACTCGCAGCATCAATCCTTTCCACTGATCTAATTTTCTTCAGCTACCTCAATAAAAGGTCATGCATTATTGCTCCTTTTATATTAAGAGTTTTACCTAAATACCTACCTAGGTAATACTATAGTAGTCCTTTGGATACGCAACCATAAAAACTGTCTAGCCATTTTTTTTAGCGAAGATGATATAAACAGTGTTTTGGGATCATAGTTCTTTATTCTTTGCAGTTCATTTATAGGACGCAAAAACTCCAAATTGTTTATTTTTAACAGAATTTCAGCTTGATTGAAATAAAAACATTTTTAATTTTGGTATCCTGTGTCAAATTCTTTATCAAAAGTCAAAAACATCGTATTTTCCATGGCACAGTTTTTCTGTAGTAGAGAAACGAATGGGTTGGAAAGTTACCAGAGCTGTGAGGCACGACGTCCGGATTTTTATCATCAGGGTCGAGCAGATCGTCAATAGATTTTTTGAGAGGAACATTAGATTTGTCATGTTCTGGTGGCTTCATGCCATTATTCTTTGGTATTCTTTTGTCATCTCCACTGTGACCACGACTCCGCATCACTAGCACAATCACTACTGCGACAATTATGAGCGTCGCTACAACACCAATCAATATCGCAAAGATTGGTGTCATCTGAAGAAACACGGGTTTAATGGATGCTGTTAAAACAACAAACAAAAAATTTCATATCTACACTATTATGTTTACATATTATGTTATTACATCTTTAGTTTACTTATTAAAGTGTCGAGCTTTGACGTATGTAGGTGAAGACTGTCAACTATTCGTTCTCAACTCAAATCTCAATTGTGCATCAGACGATTATTCATGCAAGATAAGTAGTGGCTCAGACTAAGGCTAAGATTCATTAAGAATGTCATCAAATTCTATCTGATAGAATAGGTTTACAAAAAAAATTATTTCCATTAAATTCATAGTCGGCAATTAATTTTTATTATCTTATTTATAAGCATTTGCTGTTATTTTAGTCTGCAATTCAAACAACTTAAAGAATAGCTTAGAAATGTTCACGCCTTTTCTAGAACACTCGGTTTTACACAACTTTTGCCAGATTGTACTAGAAAAGGTGCAATTTTGTTTTTGTTCTTTTGCATTAAAAAGACTGGTGAAAGTCATTTACATGGTGAAAGTCGTGTGGATGCTTATCTGTACAGCCCTGTATTAAACTTTTATGTTAGTATATATATTAGTATGCTTGTAAATTTTAACGCTACAGTTTTGCACGACTTTATAATTTCAAAGATGTGTATCTGTCGAAAAGTATTTGGTAGCTTGGCTTGAATACAAAATTACTATAACATGAGAAAATAACGAATAAAAATCATAGACAAATAAGTCAGAAATCGGGGTTACTAGTATATAAATACCGAACTACGGCTGCATCTAAATCTATTAAAACTTTGAAAATATCCAGAGGAGAAAAGGAGTGAGGCATAGAATGTAGCACCTACTCAGGAATTTAATTAAAATTTCTCTGTGAAGTGCATCTTTTCATATTATAACTATCTATTCTTCATAACTTTTAGCGTAACTCTTTCAAAACTATTCGTTCAATCAAAAACAATGAAGTTAACAAAGAGGAAGGAGGTGAGACGAGTGAGGAACGAATTTGATTTTTGGTAGTTGTTGACAGAATGAGTATGTACATACAGCTCTGTGTTTGTGATGTGTGTGCAGTGTTGAGTATAATAAATGTGAATAAGAATGAGGAAAGTTTAGATACCTGAGCTCGTACCTGCGTTGAGCCCTGTCTGTTTTTCAGCGGCTTTGAGAGTCGAAGCTTGCAAAACTTGAGTATCACTACGACCTTTACTATTGGCAGCGTAGACACGGATGATAAAGGAAGCTCCTGGATCTAAACTGCGAACATTGAAGACAGGTCGAGGATTTGTCATATTACGAATGACAGAATGTGTCTGAAAGTCAAGAATTTCTATGACAAAAGACTGTGGCAATCCCCCATTAAAGCCTTCCGCACAGGAGACAAATAAAGAGTCGAAAGTTTGATTCAAAATCGAGCAGTTGGACACTGCATCCGGCTTCCCAGCAGGAATTATGTGATAGACACATGGAAGTTTCTGCGTCCCGGTGAGCTCATTGCTTGCCCAGCATAGAACAGTCCCATAATCGTGTTCTGTAATCGGCGTGTACGTCAAAGTAGAACGAGTTCGCTCAATTGTAAATGCTGACTGTTGCATGTCAATGGTCTCTGCTGAATTATTGAATTTCCATCGGAAGTGCAGATCCGTCTCAGGGTTCGCGTCCACCTCGCACACAACTTTCGTCGACTCCTGCCTCGCGATCCCGTACACTGTTTGCTGATTCGGCTTACACACTGGTGCATCTTCATTTATAATCCGCAAATCCATATCGAAAAAAATAAAACAAAAAGTTTAGATTTTCATATCAGAACTATTATCAAAAAATATTTGCCGATTTACAATTTCTGATAAAATCCCTCCTGATTCGCTGATTAAATATATTGAGATACATGTTAGGTAAAAGTTCGTAGACAAGTTTCTATTCTATTCTAGTAAATACTTCAGAGGATTTGCACTGCACTTTTTAACGTTAATTACATAGCAAATAACAATAGACTATCCGCTCGTTGCCCATACAATGTTTGCTGATTCGGCTTACACACTGGTGCATCTTCATTTATAATCCGCAAATCCATATCGAAAAAAATAAAACAAAAAGTTTAGATTTTCATATCAGAATTATTATCAAAAAATATTTGCCGATTTAGAATTTCTGATAAAATCCCTCCTGATTCGCCGATTAAATATATTTAGATACATGTTAGGTAAAAGTTCGTAGACAAGTTTCTATTCTATTCATTTCTAGTAAATACTTCAGAGGATTTGCACTGCACTTTTTAACGTTAATTACATAGCAAATAAAAATAGACTATCCGCTCGTTGCCCATACAAAATTTACTAAAATAGCCACATGGGCGTTACATTTACTGATAAATAGTTAAAGAGCATTTTTACACAGCTGCAATTCTTTGCATTGCGTCTGGTTTGTTTAGAGTAAGAGCCAGACAGACATTCATAAACAATATCTTTTTAACTAACTTTCACTTCATCAAAATTTCATTCGTAAAAGTCGAAAGACTTAGTAGTGAAAGGTAGGAGAAAGGTTAACATGGACAACATGGAGTTAGAGTAAGTTGTAACTAGATACTGCTGTCGGGTGGGTGTTCATTGCCATTTACTGGATATATCCATGTGCAATATCCTAAGAGTAGGTATAATGAGAGGAGTAAGCTAGCGTTTTCATTTTTAGAAAGCTACAAAGAGTGGGTAGAGTAGAATCAACACACTTACTTAATGAATCTAAAAATAATGTTGTTGTGCAATTGAATTTTGTACAGTGTAAACATAGTTTTGTGAAAGTGTACCTGGTCCTGAAATAAATAACATCTCTGCTACAGGAGTAAATTTAGCGATTTGCTATATTATTAGAAAGAAAACTTAATAATTAATTACGTACTAATAGAAACTTTCTCAGACGTACCTAAAGTGAAAGTTACAGGGTGACGTTAGTTGAAAGTAATTACTATAAGGCAAGCAATTAAAGACAAAGTTCAAAGTGTATAAAGAGACACTTGAAAGGTGCTTCGTCTTCTGGCTTAAATTAGGTCGCAGATATTACAAATGTAAATGACAGAAGAACGACTTTGCGTTGCTTGCTTTTTTCAAGTGTTACACTCATACCTGAATATCCATAATAAATAACTAAATATATAGGCCTTAACTATATAATAACTTTTAAAATTATTGCATATTTCTATTAGAAGATAGGCAACTATTTCCATAAATATTACTTTTCGTTAGTGAAAGCGCTACTCTGTCGTTCTGTAACTTCATCACAAAGATACATAACTTAAAAGGGTGAATAAATGAGCATCTAAGAACTCCCGTGTGAGATCTGTATTACCCACATATGTAATAGAAGTGATCATATCTTCGACTTCAAAGGGAACATCCTCCATAATTTAAGACGGTACTAAAATGCCCGTATTTTTCCTACTTATGATCGTTATTCACAAATTCTCCTCTCACTAAAAGGTGTTCGCACAGAGAGCACAGACACTTTTAATAATCATAGGCAATCCCATTTTCGAACATTTCATGAATATCTCCATGCCCTCATGTTGGCGAAAGTTGATTTGCTATGTAATATGACTACACGAAAGTAACAGATGCTAGAGTATCCTTACCCAATATAATTATGTAAATATTCAGCAGTTACAGATATATAGTCAACTTACATTTCACATTCAGGTTAACAGGATTGCTTGCGCCATCGCCTTCTTTATTAGTACCCACGCAAGTGTACAGTCCCGCCGACTTTCTCGTTATTGCTTGAAGAACCAGGCTCTGGTTGCTAATGATGATTCCAGAGGATTGATTGTGGTGAAGAATACGGCCCTATTGACACAAATAATAAAGGATTAAAATAACATTATATAACTAAATCGTAAATAGGACAAAGTACTAAAGCGGTAAACTGCAAAAGGTACTTAATATGGAGATTTACAGTTGCTACTTAAACTAAATAAGGCAAAATAGAACACATGTTTAAACAGTACGTAGTATACAAAGTACGTATTTGTTCGTGGCAGAATATTACGTATTTACGTTTGCCATTTTGTGGTTCTTCTTTCTAATGGCTATATATAGTCCTTATTTAGCTTATTATGTAGTCTAAGTCTAGACAAACCAAAGTCAAGCCAAAATGATAAAAGCTTCAAGGTATTCACAAAAGGATGAGCAAATCAAATTAATTGGAAGTTGGGAACTAAATATAATATAAATGCCATATAGACTTACTCCGTGCCTCCAAGACACTTTCGATATCCATGGGTTAGCTTTGATGCTACACTCAAAGTAGACATCCGCTCCTTCTCTTATTTGCGTTGAGTTCAAAGTACTTCCGAGGTTAAGAGTTACTTCGGGAACATCTGTAAATACAATTAAAATGGATTCTGTTTAGAATGCCTTATCAATTTCCTTATCCACGCATACTTCAAATCCAATGCCTACTTAAGTATGCAAGGAATAGGGAAGACAACCGCTGGAGCAACCTTTTCTGTTAAAAAGCTGTAATATGTTAATCAAGTACATTTTAGTCGTGGTCGTAGAGTCGTAGTAATTAGATTGTTTTCAGGACTATGGTTTAGCAATAGTAATTGAGAACAGCATTAAATAATTATAATCCCACCATTTTTACTGAATACCATCCGAATTTATAATTAATTATAATTTCGAACTCACTTGAAACAGAGAAATGACTATATGACTATAATATTAGTATCCCTGTATGTAAATACTCCAAAACTTTTGCGTTGGAATGTTTTATTGTAACTACCATTTTATTATGATGTAAATAGTTGGCCAAAAATTTTAGTTTCTCAACATCCACGTCCAATGAGTAATGTACATTTAATACTGACACCGGATTCATTAACAATGTAGTGTAGAAACTTAGAAAGTGAAGATGCCATATTACCATAGTATGCCATTTTATAGACATTTAAGTACTTGTCATAGCATGCAACATTTATGAAAACCTCAAGAGAGTTCCAGGGGCAGTTACAAAATGAAAATGTAGATTTGTACGAGCGTATCTGAAACGAAAGCTGACAAAGACGTAAAATCTGCTGACAAAATGCGAAACATTTCTTTGTCAATGTCAAATTCCATGTTTACTTTCGCTGAAGACATGACAAAGAAACAGACAGACGTTTATAAAGCGGGAAGAAATCCGGAAGATCACATCCTTTACTGCTATTGTATTTAGGTATATACTGAGACTAAAAATAAAAAACACCCGCACTGACTCGTTGCTTCATCTTCATACTTTACTTCTATTTATTAGCAATACACTATAATGGTGTATGATGCTTATACGCATTTGTACGCGTAGCTTTTTTCTTTTTATGTATTACATAACGCAATGTTGTTAGTTTTTAAGACCATGTTTCATGTTTCGGAAAAAAACAAGTCAACAATCTATGATAATACTACATTTAAAACATCAGACAAGCCTTTCCAAGTTCAGTGTACCATACTGGTCAGCTAAAAGCACGTCGGCACGTGTAAACATTTCTCCACTCGAATTATTCGAGAATTTAGTACATGCATGCCCTTAGACACTTGCACACTTACATTTAAATATTTCTTTAGCATTTGCGTTTCAAAGAATTTAAGATTTACATGTTACTTATTAACTTATTTCAAGAAAATTCATGAAACACCCAAAATAAAGAAAAGGTGAAATGTGTAATTAACACGGTAAAACTATTGCCATTGTCTTTATACATCAACGAATTAATGCTAAGCAATATTTGTAATACTATAGCTTGCAACATATCTTAACAGGAGTGGTTTAGATTTAAGTCAAGGATCTGTATTGTAATTATCCACACATGCTAATAAATAATGAATATTAATTAGATAAAGATATAATACATTAGAAAACTTTGTTCATCACCTAAAATCCTAAAGCATGATGTTTATTTATTTGTGGATCATAATATTATTATATAATGCATTAAGTGTACAGATGCATAACTTACAATGTATATCCATTTTCCATCCATCGTCAATAGAGCTTCCAGGAATGACAGGATTTTCAGCGCGACAGGATAAGTACTTGCCACTATCGTCGAGAGTCGGTTGAAATGTCATCGTGCTCGTTGTCAAGTTTCCATCGCTAGTCGTCTAATTGGTAAAATCCAACAAAGAACCATCATAAATAATTACAGTTTTCCTTTGGCGTACGTTCCGTAAGTTAAGTGTGTCTCATAATTAATTTCTCTCAACAAAGTAAAGTGACTAAAGTCGTAGAACTTGTGTCAAGTCAAAAACTCCTTGAGTTGAAATGAGTTTATACTTTATTGTAGACTAAATTACAAGTTCCATCCACTTTAGGAGAACTTTTATTGTTAGCCTCTTCTCATACATAATATTTTCGAGTAATAATTCATAGGGATGAGTGCAGGAGCTGGGAAGGTACATTCTCCCCGGCTCGGTATATCTTTCAGAATTCGGCTTTGAATTTCATTCCAGTTATTCCCATACTACTTAATAGCTACCTACTTAAAATATAACTCCCACCCAACTGATGTGTATAGGTACTCGCATCTCGCATAAGTAAGTCTATGTACTAAGCTTTCACTTTTACTTTCTCCTAACTATTAGACATCACATACAGTCTTCGTAGTAAATAGTGCTAGAAGTCAAGGGAAGAGAAGACTATGCAGAGCGAGTAAATTCTCGTAAAAGCAAGCCAAATAGTTCCCAGAGAGAATCATGGAAAGTTTGCGAGAGTTGTGTACTAGTGGAGTACATATGTCACACTACGTCAAAATTGTGTATGTACCAGAATGATAAACCATTGCACTTAGCAAGTTTACTTCCTTTCCTCCATAATAAGTAGGCTAATGTCTCTAGTATACTAAATGTACACTAAACTGTACTACATTACACACAAGACGTACACTGTTATCTATTACTTAAATATTTTAGCATACTACCGAGCGAACAGCGAACCTAATATCAACTCCAAGTTACTTATGTTAAGTTCAGCCAGTGAATAAGAAATTTCCAATCGATTCTCACAAACTACATACTTCTCATGCATTCCTATCTATTCAAAGGATTAGTTAATGTTTTTAAAGAATTTTGTAGACAGCCAATGATCGTCATTAAGCTTTTTATTGCTAATACTAATACAATCCACATTATCCACCGAATAATAATGTCCATTAAATACCATTAACATATAATTTTAAAAGTACAAAAAATCCAATACTAACTGCCGTAAAGGCATGTACTTATGTACTTACTTACCCAATGGCAAATATTGATGTGACCGTTTGAAAGGGAAAATGGTTGCAACTGAAGCCAGCATTCACAAGTTACGTGCTAAAATGCTGTGCATCATCTGGCTCAATGCAACAATGAATTCGAACAAAATTACAAGCGAATGACTTCTGCTTATGTTAGGATTCTATTCTTGAATATTTATAGAACGCAGGCTCCGCGTACCATGTCTAATTTTTTTTAAATCAGAATTACAGAATGAAATGCAGAAGTTTTGTCTTTTACACGCTATAGTTCTTTAGGAATTCCTATTATAGTTTGCTATCTCGTTTGTACGCGTCAGTTTTCTGCAAAACTTTATTTTACTTAACTCACTGTCAGTGCTGCAATTAGGCAGATAAGGATAAGGCTGCCAGAATTTACGCACTTTTCTACAGCCAAAAACTATGTATGTTATGGGATACCGATGGCATTTTCGTCTACATCTTGAACGAGTTATTTTACTTATATTGAGGAGGTCGAGGTACCTATAATATTTTTATATTATGTGTGAATAAAAGTGGTCACTAATATAAACTGGACATTATTAAGTTTCCATTTTTAGGACTATTAGGAATTATGCACTGCTGTATTTGGAGAATTCGAAATTTTCATTTCGTAATTGCAACACCAAAGCCATAACATTATTTTGAATCCCATTGTATATCTGTGGGAGTATGAAATCATGTTCAATTCCAAAACAAACGGCACTAAATCCGTAGATCCGTATTTAAAATTACTACACGGAGTTTTTACGCGTGTAAGTAGCTTGCTAGTGATTTAAATGTAAATAACTGAATATAGGAGGGAAGAATCGTCAGAGTATATAAACCCCATTCTGTCAAATGAAAGACAAGTCTTCTCAACTTCCGAGTAAATTAGAGAAAGTAGTACTTTCAAGCGGAATTGAGTCAGAGTCGAATAATTTTCTAATCTTAATCTCCCTTTCTCATAAAAAGTCTATCGCCCGGGAAGGAAGAAAATTCATAGAGAGAATAAGATGAAAGAGCATCGAGTAACTAAGAAAGGAAGTAGGTAATAGTAATGGAATCACTCGGGAATTAGCATCAAAAAGATTCAGATTAAGAGCCACTAATTTTCCCAACGAGGTAATGAAACATGAAACTCCACTAGTTCCATTTACAAGAAACGAAATGAAAAGGAAGGACTGCTGACTTTAGACAAACGATTTGCGCTTCCTTTCTCTTCTCTTTTTCATGTTCTTCTTCTCTGTATCTCAATTCAAAGAGTTTTCTTATGCCGAATTGACTAACCTATCTATGCATATGTAGGGAGGAGCGCATCAGTAGATTTTCACTAGCAGTCCCAGAATCATGCTCATCTAACTAAACTAAAAGGAATTGCTAAACTCAGAGAGTGGCTGTTCTCCATTCTCATTTAACTTTTATCACATCACCGACAAGCGATCACAGATGCATCCATTACAACCAACTTCATTACATATTCAGTTCAGTTTTAAAACATAGTTTCATCAATAAACAAATGGAGTTGCAAGCCAAATATAAATTCACTTGTCACATTCAATTGAATGTAAGTAGAAACATTAAGATTCTACAGAGGTGATAAAGTGATAACATTTATTATTTGATCATCCATTGCCTTTATGAATGGACTATTTTCCATACATTACGATACAATACGGCAACAACAACTTATTTTTTAATTTTGCAAGTCTCAACTTACTCATTCAAACTAAATCGTCACAAGTTAAGTAAATAAAGAAATTCTAACTCTTCGCGAACCTTGTACAAGAATTACTTATTCCTGTTTGTCTTTCTGCCTGCATAGTTTTCTGAAATTCATGTAGGTATGCTTATGGTTCTAAGATATACCTACACAAAAGCTGATAGTAACCAAACCATCTCTAGAAAGATATTTTCCCCACATGGACGCGTTGAATCAGAATAAAACTAATTCTTGTGAACTTTTACCAGCATCATTATCGTTCTGTGGCGACGCTTCGTTGAGCTCCAATTACGTAAATTCTTTTCACATATTGCATAATTCTATCAGCCGAATTCCACTTTACAGTAAAGTAACTAGGAGCAAACTCGAAACGATTTCAAATTAGTACATACCTAAATATATGCAAAAATACTAATCATGTTGGAAGAATTAATTGTGAACCAAAAATGAAGCGTTTTCGCCGGTCAAAAATTGAAATGGAAATAACGAGTGAAGTTTAATGAGCACCAACTAAAAGATTGTTCCACAGGTATTTCTGCATGGCAAGAGATACAGTAATGCATGGTAGGTTATTAAAAATTACGCAATAGATTAAATTATTCTATGCGAAGGAAATGGAAGCAAAACAATGTATAATATTCAGAGGACCAAATGTTTACCTACGAATAGTGGATAGTGTATCCCCGTATTCTGTATGGTTATGGTAAATATGCAAACTAAGTAAATATTACTAGAGTACCTAGTCAGTTCAGTGGTGCAGAATCTTACAGAGCTAACGGTCGTTAGTAACTTGGCGCACATTTAATTAAACTATACAGACTTTTCAAATGCAGCCCATAAATGATGAAAATTTATAGCCAATGCGTATTTTTCTCATCTCTAGCTCGTAGCTTAGCTATTTTGCATGCAAAACCACATCATAAATCTTAATGAAGTTTAATCTTACTACAGTATTTCAGTTAAAAGAGCATGCACAAGAGCAGAAGTGAAAATAGCACTATAAGAAACTAGAGCAGAAAACAGTGAGGTAGGCCAATGGAAAAAGTACAAAGTTTCTCTTAAGATTCTCCACATTATTGCCCTGCGTATGCATGGTAGTAGAGAAAGTCAGTAATGTGGGAGAATTGAATATATCAGTGTATCTCTTTATGATTCTCGACGCTACTGCTACTACCACCTAACTTCTACTATGTATCTGTATTTGCAGATTGCTTTCTGTTCTGAGAGAGTGCAGTAATATTTGCATGTTATTATATTTGCACAGAGAGAAAGTAGGACATTGTTGATAGAACGGCTACGTGAAATGCATTATGCATTCACCTATCTCAATGGGAAATGTACTCGCTCACTCACTCTTCAACTTCTGGACGTTGATGACGCATCATCCTTACTAATGGAAAAGTCTAGCGAAATGTCGAAAAGAAGAATTGCGAAAGCCTTCTCCTGTCGCACCTAAACTTTTTTTCACGTTATTTTTTCACACTACACATTAAAATTCCCATTCTGAAAATAAATACCATTTACAGCTGCTTACACTTGTAAAAGTTTACAATTGGCAGATTGGCACTTAAGATATTTTGATTCACAGCTCAAGTCAATGGTAAACAGCTTGCAATATAATAGTTAACTTTATGTCAAGTGTCATTAAATAAGTTTCAGAATTATTATTAAAGCGGAACTTACGATTTCTTTGTGATTTCTTAGACGAGTACTCCCTTTCCACCATGTCATGATAGCAGGTGGTCGTGCTCCAGAGGATTGACATGTTAAAGTGTAGTCCTTGTCGGCAGAAAGAGGTTGTTTAGATTCCAAAAGTCTCACTTCCAAAGGTCGAACTAAAAGGAAACAAAAAAGTTTTTTATTTGACAAAATGTAAAAAATATGTTTTGTACTCTACAGAAAATTAAAAGCAATTAATTAAAGTAATAGTCGATTTTCTTTATTCGCGATTCTTGCGAGATCGTCTCTGGACTATATGCAAAAAGTGGTGGGAACAACACCTAGTCGGATAGGTAATCCGAGACGGTGATGTTTCCAATCCCACCACTTTATGCTTGTAGGTCAGAGACGATCCGCAAGGATCGCCAATAAAGAAATTCGACTATTAGATTTTTAATTGGTCCTCACTAAATTAAAAATTCCGCTCCCTTGATGCATTGGTTACTGATGAATTCTAAAATATTTAGTTTCTTATCGACTGATGATGCACCAGTGCATGACCACAACAGGCGCAAAACATGTAATTACAGTTTAAAATGTGTCCAATTAGTGTCAGTATTCAGTTATCTAATCTAATTACATAGGTACTCGTTCTTCAGTATTGTATCATTGTATGCCCTACGTCACGCTACTCTTTTCTTGTCGAATTTAATTAAGTCTTCGCAGTTTGGAAGTAGTAAAATGACATAATACAGTTTTTATGCTTACTCCGTAAATTATAAGGTGTAGTCAGTCGGTGCGGTAGTCGCTACAGTCGCTAGTCAGCATTGTAATGTAATATAGACAGGTTAGTTTGTAGTAGTCCGTAATTGTGCGTAGGGAGGGATAGAAAACTTTTCATGTTTTCATTAAAGACGACAAGGGCTGGCGTAGGATGGTAGGATAGAATGTTATGTAAACAAAAACGTGTTTACTCCGAAAGTATCCCTTCTCTGCTCATTGAGATTCAAAGGGAAAGTTGCGCAGTTGGCAATGGATTATAAACAAAGTAGTGAGGTGTGTCGTGTCAAGCCGAGGCAGACAAGGCAAGTCAATTCAGTAGCACTAGAAAAGCAATGAACAAACCAGCTAAGAAGAGAAGGTTAGAGTGAAATGGATTTCACAGTCCAATGTGCCAGTCTCAGTAATATTTTAGCCAGAGTCCTATCCTATTACACATTACAAGGCGTATGAAAAGTGCTATCCTTCTTGTCATTCTGACTGCCACAATAATTTTTCAAGAAGTCGAGTGCCCTAATGTTATGGTAAATTTAACAACTCTCCCTACACGTCTTCTCCTTTTACATACATACTACTTCAACTCTTTCCCTTTTCTTTCTCTCTGAAATGGATACTGTTCTTTTCTCGACAATTTTCTGTAAACACAGCTGCTTTAGATAATGTAGAAATTCGAAACTAAAGTAAGTAACTCCAAGAGAGAAAAATAAATGCAACAATTTTCGATGTAGGTACCACTTTTCTATGTACTTCAGCATGTCGAAAGTATCTTAAGAGTCTAAGAGGACACTACAGTATTATATAATACTAAAAGCATATACCTATAGTATAGACTAAGTTAGATATAGCTTGAAAACAAGATTTCTAATGCCTGTATAGTTATCTGAGGGATTTTATTGGGAGTTTTATTCAAGTGGTGAGAGTTCGTCTCACTTTTTAGATGGCAACAAACAAGGTTCGGAATGCAGGATCCATCTGAGCTGTTAAATGTATAAGATGCTTATGTCTCCGTGAAAAGCAGTGTTAAAATCTGTAAATAAGACATGAATGAAGACGGGATGTCAGGAAATGGGAAGAGTGTTATGTTAGCGGAGTAAGTCTTTCGTGCATTTTCCTTGGTGTCATGTGTGTTGAGTTGTGTTTTGAATGCATATGCTGGGGATTTCTTTGTTTCCCTTAATACACATCCCGCCCGATATGTGGTAGTCAGTTTTATAAGATGACATGTATGTATATGAAGTCTGAATGGAATAAGGAGGCAAACTTTATAGCAGAGCCACATTCTTTATTTATGAAACCTGCATTGAATATCTTATCAGATCAGAGGATATCGTATTTGGTTTTGAAGTTTAAATTGTCTGAAATAAAATACAAAGATGAAAAGAAAAGAGAAAGTGTACTTTCTCCAAAGCAGATTCTAATTCCTGTCGTTTTTCTCCTGTTTCTGGCATGGCGCATGGAACGAAACGTTTTTGAATTTTATGTATTTTTCTAGGACTTCTATTTAGGTTAGTATTTTGCTAATACTTTTATGCTCGTGGAATATAGTGAGCTAACACTAAACCTTATTGTTAATGTAGCTATGTAGTTTCCCTCTCTTTTATGATGTGCACTGCTACTATTTGGCTTATAAGCTCCACTCTTCTGTAATTCAACACTGGTGTATCAAGAGAGAAGTCTTACTATCGTAATCAAACTTGTTCCACTAAAGTCTGTCTCATGTTTTCATATAGAGTGCTCAGTTCAGTCTCCCGTGCCCCACTCTTAAGTCTTTCCAGACATTACCAGATGGTGGTTTACTGTATTAGTGCCTGTCTGAACTGAACCGAACATTACACACATACAAAGATCCATAGGTGCTATTGCCTATTTGTACCGTCGTTTTGGCACAATGCATTAAATCGTCCGCGTAGGAAAACCATTGAATATGATTTATTACTACGGTTAAGGATTTATGAAGGAGAAAGCCGCCACAACCCATCACTACATTTCTCCATTTCTGGCACAGCTTCCACAACATCAAGCCACTTCTAACATCCAAAAAAGAGAAAACCAAACTAGCAATATTATATTATAGACACCAAAGAAGTAGAGCGATAAATGTGAAGTAAACCACTAGCTGCTACTACTGTAGCACTATGCTTCCCTCATTCTACGAGTAATAAGAAGATTAGTACATCAACCATTTCCTTAACTTCCACTCCCGAGAAATATATACTTTCCATTCATATTAAGGAAACATAAAAATTCACTTTCCCTATACATTACACATTCCTATTTGCTAATCAAGTTTTCGTCTTAGTGATAATTCCCTCACTCAACTGTCGGGGCACTAATCCTGAACATAATACCCACTTTGCATGTACTCTACAAATACTACCCGTGTCAATCCAAGTGAATTCAACTTAATAATACGGTAGAAATATCTTGGAAATTATATTCACCAAAAGGTAGGTACCTGATCCCTAATTAAGGACTACATAATTGTTGGAATATTAATTTTCTAATTAATCCAAATTTAGTGCTACGTAATAAAGTGAAACTATAGTACATGCTGGCATGCTTGGGTCATTGTTATAATAACTAATAAACTCTGGCAAGCAAAGATGTAGACAGGCAGTGGTGAAAAAACAATCGCCTTCTCCTCTTTTCCTTTCAATTTTTCTGGATGCTGGCTGGCTTGCTGCCTCTGGCTAGCAGGCTGCTGCTGCTGTATGCTGGTGTCTGACTCGCGCATGCGTTGTGTTGATTTTGGGACACGGACAGACTGATGCGTTACACAGAGGACTCGGACAGACAGATTTCTCCGATAATAAAAATCGTTGGATGTATAAGTCAGTGTAACCACTGCCTAATAACTATACCCAAATAAGTCGTACAGATGTACTTAGTTTCCTGTAGCTTTTATAATTTCGTAAGATTCACTTTTAGGGTAGCTACTTGTTTGTGACTGGAAAAGCACCTTCTTTTCGAAAGTGGTTAATATTAGAAAGATGTAGCGAGTAGAAGACTACAGAACACTTTTCAAATACGAAGTATGTCATAGGAAATAGAAAATTTATTGAGATAGCCTTGTTTAGTGCATGCACCTTTATATATAGTACAAGTATCCTGTAATAGATTCAAGGCAATAATAAATCCATTGAAATTCTAAACAAAACCGAGAGAGGAAAGAAGAAAGTCGGAGAAAGAGGAAGTAGCAAGTCTGTACGAACAAGAGAAAGCCCCGAATAAAATGAATCGAATGCAAGGCACGGAACTAGCTACTTGCTAACTTATGACAGCCAACCGCAAAACAAAAGCAGCTTAGTGCCAGCTCCAACAAAAGACAAAATATTTCCCAGACTCCTCGAACTTAAGAGGTTACGAATAAATTACTCGTTTCTATTTTTTTTATTCCATAGTCGAAATTTTTTCTCGTTCCATTTTCCTGTCGAGTTGAGAACATTCCATTTAGTTTCTCCTTATGAGCTAACTTATCAGAATTAGTAAGTATCTAGAGCGTAGTTTGGTGTTCATAAGGCAAACAGTACCCTATTTATTACATACAAGTCTATATCTGTAAGACATATCCCAAGACATAATATCTGAATCTTGTATAACTCTCTCCCTTTTTATTTAACAACTAGATACATGCGTAGAAGATACTGTGTTGTTGGTAGTGGCGAAAATAGAACTTTTTGTGAATCTATAAACATTACAAACATACATAATCGAAAATTTAGACGAAAATGACTAAAACTGTCGAGTTGAGAACATTCCATTTAGTTTCTCCTTATGAGCTAACTTATCAGAATTAGTAAGTATCTAGAGCGTAGTTTGGTGTTCATAAGGCAAACAGTACACTATTTATTACATACAAGTCTGTATCTGTAAGACATATCTCAAGACATAATATCTGTATCTTGTACAACTCTCTCCTTTTTTATTTAACAACTAGATACATGCGTAGAAGATACTGTGTTGTCGGTAGTGGCGAAAATAGAACTTTTTGTGAATCTATAAACATTACAAACATACATAATCGAAAATTTAGACGAAAATGACTAAAAGCTTTTTGAATTGATTGACGAGAAAAGTACTGTCGACTTTCTAAAAGCATTGACATTAGAGATGCCATATTTTATGCGGAACAGGAGGTAGTAAATAAGAAAACGTAAAATAAGTTTTTTTACAAATGGGCCTAGCTTACACATCCTAGAAAAGGTTCAGTGTACCATAGTTTCCTTGAATGCTAAATAAATGAACTTATAAAATTGGATTTCCAATATTACTACTAAGACTCCAACTGAGAAATCGAAAACAAAATGAATAGCTACTCGATTTTATCAGCTCATTATAAAGATTTCCGCAGAATTGAAATGAAACTAAATTAGTTATGACACTATATATACATAAAATATGAATATTTATGCTACTCTCCACTGCATATATGTATTTTATTAAGTAACAGTATGTCAACGACTAAATGAAAACTATCAGTTCATTGACAGTCTTTATTCTTTAAACTTTTAAAGCATACTTTCAAAAATACATGTAATAAGTGCCTCTAATAACCCTTACTACTTACTGTTACTACACTTTATTAGTACGTTCATTTTATGCTATGAAAACATCAAATTCTATAGGTACTCGCAAAAATATAAAGTAGGCACTTGAAGAAGAGTAGTAAAAATTTTCTAACACCATTATCATGATAAGGGAAAATGGGAATAGGTATACAAAAAAATGCTGCTTATTTTCTCAAGGTTGCTCAATCTTTTTTGCGTTTAGACACCATGCTAATTGGATGCCAGAAATATAAAACTTCCCCTGGGAAAAGTTTCATATATATTGCTATTGAAATATTGGTACGTTAATAATAACTCTGTCAATACTCCCTTGCAATAATAAGTATCTATGTATTGAACGAAATCAAAATACTCTCTGTACAG
>JABASI010001407.1:0-25287 GCA_019776505.1 Tomocerus nigrus
TCTCATTTTTACTAGTTGCAGCCATTTAGTAAAACTCTAATCAATTATGGAGCCATACAAAGTAAAAGGAACCACACTACATTCAACTAACTTATCCAATAATAACTAAAAAGTTTGCATTCCTTTGTCTAGAAAGTAATTCTTAAGACTTGCTAAGTAATATTGATGGTCGAGATAAGAAAACACCAACTGAGATTGTTTTGTTTCACGATAAAAATGTTTTGGTACACAATGTAATAAATAAATGCAAACAAAACTTATGTGAGCTTCATAATTTGCCTTTACTCTCCCTAAACTTTTTTATAATACCTACAAATTCAATAATACAGAAATTGCGATTGCGATATCTTACGTTTCCGGTTAGATACACACACGGAATTTCAAGATTATTGAAATTTACTGCTAGGCATACCTGAATTCTGAATACCATGTACAACAATATGTTGGGTAACTTTTCTATAATAAAATTCATAAAAAGTGTTTTATGCTTTAGGGAAAATTGTATTACGCTCTATCATATGAAAAAAGCTGCAATTCAAAGATTCTGAAAGAGGCAGGCATTTATTGATTTAAATAATGCCTTTTGGGTACCTACTCTCCACTTTAAGTTTAGCTGCAGAAATGCTCCAGACACACCAATGATCCTAAGGTAATATAACATTTTGTAGTTGCAAAATTTATCTGCATAGAAAAATGAAAATCAAAAAGCAAGGAAATACACTTTAAATATAAATCATGTACCTGATATAAATATTTATTTATATAAACGTGTAATTCTGCCCAGAAAGAGCATAGCATGGAGAATACTGCAGCAAAATGCAGAAATATTGCAGTGTGCAAGTGAGATAGGAATTCCCTATGCTGTGACTTCAATTATAAACATCCGAATGCATTCTATTGTACGGCTGTCCCAAATCTCCTACAATTTCCCAGAATGATTCTTTACTTTGAGGTTTCACGTTTGCACACACACATGAGAAAATGTAAAGCCTAATTTTCTGATTTATGACTTACGTAAAAAATTCATATAGCAATTTTAGGTCAGCGAAAGGGAGTGAGCTCACGTTTTCGGCTGTTCTCTCATGCCAGCGTAATTTTTTAGACTGGGTCTGTGACGTGTCTAATAAGGCGTAAAATGGCAAAGGACATTTTGTAATTTAACCCGTTCCAACAACTGCGAAATTGAGATTTATGAAATTAGATGATTAACGAGTCCCATTAGATTAGAATTTGTGTAGGATAATAATAATGTAGTCGCGGAATTTGGACTCATATGCATAAACATACAATTATACATTTCAAAAACAAAAATGGACTAATAGGAAAAGTCGGGCATTAAGAAAAGATGGGGCACCTGATAGCCATAAAACTGTTTGAGAAATGGGTAGGACACCTTCGTATGTGAGACAATGTAGGAGAAATGATAGGAGTAATGTAGATATAAATAACTTGACTGTGTAAATATATTTAGGTGAAGTACGTGTTCGCATATTCGTTGACTGTCTTAAAGCTCAGTTAGTTCACTGTGTTTTCTCAGTGAGATAAATAAGAAATGTAGTACACACATTGTACAGCAAAGAAAAGATAAATAAGTGAGGAGACTTTAGCGAGTATTCGAAAAGGATGCGGCTCGTCCCAACAATCCCCATATTATACAGTACTTACAAAGATAGTAACACAAAATACACGCTATTAAGTTTCAACAGCACGTAAAGATACGATATATTATGAGTTCACACATGCTAGGCTCTATGTATTATCCTGCAGTTCATATCCAAGGGAGGGACACCAATAGAAATATTTCTTTCCATTAGTCCATTGCATAAATTGCATTTCAACAGGATTTTTTCCCCAGCAGAAAAGGAGTAAAAGTAAAAGCATATTCATCTACGGAGTGAAATAAATAAAATCTTGGAGCAAATGCTCAAGACAGAAAATAAATAAATCTATCCATATAGAAAAGGCGAGGAGAGAAATGTAATGTAACCATTTCAATGCAATCCAATGTTACTCTTCTGGCCATTTCATTCTCATCTCACTAAAAGTAAACCAACTGTGTGGTTCATATTTGTAGTGCACACTTCATATTACTATTCCTTTTTTTACTTTATTTTAACCATACAGTAGATGTGTCTGAGCCATTGCAGCTCTGTTAGGTTCTTCTACATTTAAGAAATATTAGTGCAGTAGAATACATGACGACACGCTCAAGAAATAAAACTGGAATGAACTGTAAAGGAAAACTAACGTGACTTGTCATCCAACAAAAAAGACAAAACAGTTTCTTTCTCTTCTTTTCTTTTCATATCTAAGAAATAGAAAATAATGGGAGATAACTAAGCAAATCCGAAAGACTGAAGCTAACCCTGTCATCCTTATTATTAGAAACTACCCACGTAAGATAAGAGGAGACAGAGAATATAGGAATAAATGGATTCTCTGCTTATCTATGAAAATGCTTAGCATGAAATCGAATTTGTGACTGCTTTATTACAGGATGATATACGTATCTATTTTATTCTGTATCTTGCCTATAGTCGACTACACATAATATTAGAAATAATATTATAGCATCTTCTTATAATATAAGGAAAAAGGAGTGAGTGTGTGATTGGTTGGATGCGTCTCTTCATCTTCATTCCAAAAATCCAACAAATAATACGTGCAGCCCAATATTATAGCGTCTTCTTTATATAAGGAAAAAGGAGTGAGTGTGTGATTGGTTGGATGCGTCTCTTCATCTTCATTCCAAAAATCCAACAAATAATACGTGCAGCCCATTAGGCTCACAGTAAAGAGCCAGAATTTAATTTATGGCAATTTGACCAGAGTGCACACAGCCATCGCCATTCCCATCACAATCAAATGAAATGAAATGAAAATGAAGGAAATTCCTATAGGCACTGTGTTGAGCCGACTATTGAAGGAAGCCGAATGGAATGGACTATTATTATGATGCAAAGCAAAACTAAAGTAGCCAACAACGCGAACACAATCCACCAAAGACAAGACAGGGAAAAGAAGTGAAGCGAGTCCAAGCGCTGAAATAAACCGCAGTGTAACCGCAAGGAGGAAAAGAGATGAAATAAATATTTCTTTCTTAAGGGATGAATGAATTGGAGAGAAAAGAGACTCAAAGAATCCTAGCTCCTTATGTAACAACAACCTCCAAGCTACTGCCTACTACTCTTATCGGAATGGAGAGCCTATTATTAGTGATACCTACTCAATATTTACTATGAGCACTAATAAACCGATAGCATTTACTAGATATCCGTTTCTACTTCTTATAGAGAGAGTAGCTATACCTAGCAAAATAAGATTTCAACCAGCAGAGACACAAAGAGGACAGAAATCTGGAGAATAAAAAAGGCCTACTCAACGGCTCCACTATCTGTCGTTTCAACAAGGGCCGTAAGGCACAACATTATCTTCCACTCGTTTGGGCACAATGACCCATTTTCCAGTTCAGGCTACTTTCCTTTACTGCACTACTTAAAATATTGAATCAGTAAATTGGGATGAGCATATACGCAAGGGATATTAAATGTATTAGCCATTGAAGAAATCTATGCCACTGAGTTTTCCTGCTATGATGGAATCTTTTGTTTATTACTGCATATTATACAAATATTCCTAAGACAGTCATTTGTATATAGCCAAACTTTAGGAAAATGAGTTTACATGCTCTATAAGTATTGAAAATGTCTTAGTAGACTAGACGATTTCCTGTACTTGATAAAACAAGAGACATCGTCTATGTTTTTGTCGTTAAAATCTTCTTCTTTCATTAAGCCGTCAACATGTGTTTCCTTTAATTAGCACCAGAACAGAATGGTACTATGCCTTGTATATAATTTCTCATCATAATATGACTAGAAAATAGTAGCAAAATTATATTGCAAAGATTCTGTTGAGAAAATTATTACAAAGATTCTCAGTCACTCGGTTATTATAAGTAAGTACATTTGAATAGAGATTTTAAATACACACAACGTGGAAATTCGAATGGAGAGATAGAAGGGACAGATAAATAGTAGACGTTTATAACGAGGCACTAATGACCATTCTTAGAAAGAAAACAACAGAGCGAGTCAGCATGTGTTTCCTTTAATTAGCACCAGAACAGAATGATACTGCCTTGTATATAATTTCTCATCATAATATGACTAGAAAATAGTAGCAAAATTATATTGCAAAGATTCTGTTGAGAAAATTATTACAAAGATTCTCCGTCACTCGGTTATTATAAGTACATTTGAATAGAGATTTTAAATACACGCAACGTGGAAATTCGAATGGAGAGATAGAAGGGACAGATAAATAGTAGACGTTTATAACGAGGCACTAATGACCATTCTTAGAAAGAAAACAACAGAGCGGAAAGTAAAGTTTAGTTTCGTAATGTGTAGTTAAGTATTTCGTTTATATTTAAAAAGACATTTTCCTAATGTAATATTCCTAAGTAATGATTTAAATTATTTTACAAGCTACACGGAATCTGTAATTTTTTCTGACAATAAATTCTCATGTCCATCTCCTTAAAATAAATACTCTCGTCATAAGGATAACGTCTTCCGTTCCACTTAGAGCAGTGAAACTAAAGCAAACATACAGCAGCCGCTTCTCCTCCTACTACAAACTACAAACTACCAGAGTAACAACAGACAGATAACATGAGATTTGTGTAAGGTGAAGTTATGTAATAATATGTTATGCGTTAGAAGTGAGCTAGCCGCTTAGTGGAGCACAAATCTAAATTGTAATTGTAACGACCATACTAACAATACAAGGGAAAAAGAGGATTGAAGAGCAAAACCATCTTTTCCATATTGTTCCTAGTCACGCTATTTCAAATCAAAAAATAAATAGACATTACGGGAAGAAGATGGGAAGGAATCGTGCAATTTAAGAGTCAGACAGTGGAGACAGAGCTATAGAGAGCCGCTGCAGACATTAGTAGAGGCTGAAGAGTAATGGCGAGAGGAAGCTTATTCCTTCATTCAGCTCAAATTTTTATGTAGTTTAGTTTAACTAACTAATGACTTTGGACAGACATCAGACATGAAGGAAACTGCTTAATTCAATGTTCCATATCTGCTGTGTACTTACTAACAATGCCTAATGAGCTACTGTTTACATTCGCATGCATGCACAGCCCAATCTCATAAAAGTGACAGTTAAGCTCTAAAAAAACTAACAAAATAACATAAAAAAGTTAAGTTGTTTGTATAAGACACGTAAAATAGACATAACTGTTAGGAACATAGAGCCGGACGGGGAAATCTACTCAACTCAAGGCAGGAATAATGTCTTTACGCGTCATTGACTTCCACACTTGACCCTAGCGAGTGAGCATAACTGTAGAATTATGTAAGACTAACGTCTTTAGACTAACCAAGCCCGAATGCACTCATTCATCTGTGCAAAAATGCTAAATATCTTAACAATATCCTCACTCTTTTACCCATAAACATATCCTGAATGTAAAATACAGTAAGACAAACTTTATGATCTAGGTGAGCTATAGTTTTTTTTTCTATAGAAGAGACATATGTACACTTTGTACACACAGGAACATACAAGATGTTTACATATCTGTATTAGTATTCCGCATAGCTAAAGGAAACCTAAAACCAAATAGCTGCTGAAATGAGAATCTCAACCTTAGTTTTAACCATACCTACTACTTATAGTATGTATCTTGAAAAATATTATGTAATATTAAAATCCAGATGCATTTGCATACATTATCTGCAGTTTGACTATGTTTAGGTGTATCTTTTGTTGTATAAGATTAAATTACATTAGAAAATGTACTTTGCATCTCCTCGAGTAAGAATGTTGTCGACTTAGGCCAGGTACATTTCTTTTCTACCTACAGAGACGAGGAAGACATAAATTTTGCAAGCCCAGTCAAGTTGGATTTTTTTCACAATCGTAATACAATGAAGCTGTAGAGCTGGGAAAATAACCCAGGGGTGAAAGAATATTATGATGACAAGGAAGCCCCAATCCTTGTAAAATGTACTTTGAAGATTTAGGTTTAGACTAGAAAACAGTACATCTAGTTTTAGAAAGAGATGAGGATATGTAGTGATGCAAAAAGGGCGTTTCGGATTGTCATGAAATGGCAAGAAAAATGGTTTTTACGAAGGAGTGAGTGAGTAAGTGCAGGAGGGCAATGATTTACTCGCATCAAAGCAAAGCAACTCACACACACAGAGAGAAAACTAGAAATTCTGTAAGTACAAAGTATTGCATTATGTGTCGACGGAGCGCGTTCTTGTTTATTACAGCACATAACGTACAGATAAATAGAATAGGTGCATTAGGTCCGCAGCTAGTGAAAGGTTAAGATTAGAAAGGATCACATCACATCAGGGAACAAGGCACTAACGCAGTATAACTAAAACCCATTATGTTGTTCAGATGTCAAGACGATTCAATACTGAACTTGGGACAAAACGATGATTCATTGCCAGCTCACTCTTCTTCTCTTCTTGGCTCCTACACTACATTACATCCAACATTACATTACTTCCCTAGACATCTCTCTACCAAATACAAATACACACACAAACACTCAACAACAATAAGTTGAGAAACGGGTAAAACGTAAAAACCTGTAAGCTAAAAAGATGCTCACCAAAGAAAGGCAACTTCTCTGGACATTCTACTACTACAATGCAAACTCATATACTCGTCATATTATATACCTAAAAGAAATTTATATACATATAGAATAGTCTGATCTTTTGAGCCGAAGGATCTTTAACATTTACATATTTTATACAGACGAAGAACACGTATTGTAATGTAATAATACGAGTAAATGTACACACAGTCTTCAAAGATAAGTAAATAAAGAGTTTATGTATTTTATGTTAAGAAAACGTTGCTTACAAATTACCAAACATATTGCTACCCCATTGGCATACAACTTGAATAGTAACTATATAAATCCACATATATGTTTCGTATGGGGATGAGGGAGGCTTTTATTGTTGTTTTCTGAAAGATTCTCACAATCTCACACGGAGCGAAAGCAAAGCACTGCACTGCACTACCACACTAATATATAAAAATATAAAAATAGTAGTAAAAGGTCTGTAACATAAAGATGCAATACAAGAAGGGAACTAACTAAGAAGATTTAATATAGACTCAAAGTCAACCACTACAGATCATAACATAACTTGTGCAAGAAGTGAACTGAGGAAGAATATAAAGTAGACTTACTACGATTATCCTTGTAGTAATATAAAATTGTGAAGAGAGTGAGTGAGGGGTACCTCCATTTTCCTATCGTACTACACCAGCATAGCATGATAAGTGTAAAGCAAGGCAAGGAAGGGCAGGAAGTGGAGGAAAAAGTGGGAAAACATGCTAGCAATTCCATTAGCAAAGAAACGAATGACTTTGTGTCTGTCTGTAGTCAATATTTTCCAGCATAATAGAAATGATAGCTGTTATCTGCAGGAAGAATATCTGTAAGGACAGAGCCACTGACTATTTGCTAAGAATGAAGGAGCCTCTCAATGGCTATATACTTAATATACATACATGTAGGGATATATTATAGCAGATTGTGTAGTAAGTGTAAGTAGGAGTAGGAGTTTATTTAGTAAAGTTGATGTGCTGCACTTTCTTTCATATCGTTAACTTCCGGAGTGGCCCGAATCTTTTTCTATCTCTTTTCTCTCCCATCCATACTTCCTCTCTCTTCTCCTCCGATCTATCTGTGTGTGTGTTGTGTACTTGCGATTGTGATTTCACTTTCCTCGCCGTCATCCAATTTGCTCGTAGAATAGTGAAAGTGAGCTGAAGACGCCATGAATCCTTGTTCCTAACATGAAAAAGGCTCTGAACCCAACTCAACTAACTTTTCCTCCTTTCTTCTTTAACAACCAATGACAAACATTCAGTTGACTCGACTCCACTACTTGGTTGGACTTTACTTGGCTAGTTTAATTTCGTTCAGATGAGAAAATCTATTGTTAAATCTTAAGGGTTTTCACAAACAGAATGAAAAGAGCGGAAGAGTCACATGCAGAAAATAGACGACCTATTCAAATTCCTTGTCCGGTTTACTCCCATTCTCTTCACTCACAAACCTTTCTTCTCTACACAATCCACACTTCCTACAAACTATTCTGCAAGATTCACACAAACTTTCACTTCCTGATGACACTTAAATATTGACAAATAGGATTAAAGCATTCAGCCGGTTAATTGTAATTCACAGATGATATTTAATTATATTTACTTACGATAATTAGATCACCTTTTGCCCCATTGTCATTTGTATCATTAAACTCTTGTTGATTAATTATAGATAGGAATTATTTCTGTTTAGGAATGCAGTCGTTAATTGTAATTGACAGTTTATATTTAAAGATTCATACCGTTCACAACTAGATGACTGCTATTTTTCTAAGTTGTATTGATCATTAAATACTTATTGAAAAATATATAGTTTGGAATTATTTCTGTGTAGGAATGCCAAGTAAAAAAGTAGGTAAGTATTTTTGTAGGAGCTCATTCTGTTAATGGATTCGACGTGAGTTTTCTTCGACAGGGTCGGGAAGTGGGGTTCAGTCTGGCTGCAATTTCTCTTTGGAATGTGTCTCATAAAGTTCCAGCAATTTTACAAACGTCACTTAAATGACTTTGTAACAGGAGTAAAGGGTGGAACGATTTTTTACATCTGCGACAAGATTGCCTACTCTATTGACTCACTCACTCAGTCATGATTCATTCCAGTAAAGGACAGGCCAATAACTAAACTACGATGTAGCTCAACCCCAATAATTGATCGGCTTACGATTAGGTCACCTTCTCCTAAGCTTACTATTACAATGTTATGATATTACAATGCCAAGTCTCGTTATTCTCCGACACTATGTAGAGAAAATAGACACGCACACGTCTACTATTCACATATTAGGCATTTACATTGTACCTACATAAAAGAGGAAGAGAGAAGAACTGGGACCCTTTCCAGTTAATAAAAGTGACAGAAGAATCCATCAAGGCTATAAATGAATGATCCTTCGTGGGCGGGTTAAAGGGTTGACAGATGCACACAAAGTGGTGAATAAATTGGTCGACTTGACAAAACATTCGGATTCTTGTTGGATGTCAACTGAAACTATTTATTTACATAAATTACATCGCACCGATACACAATAGCTTTAATGTATATGGCAACTAAACGTTTTAGTTGAAGGAGTATACCCCGTGTATTTTACCTCGTCTCTATGTCTGTGCTTAAAATGTTATATGACGCTACATTCAAAGTGTTCAACAGCAGGTAGTACTAACAAACGAGCATAAATTCCACTAAACAAGTCAGCAGAATATTATTGGCACCTACAAATGGAGCTAATGGTAAGTGTGTGTATCTGAAACGTCAATCTTATAATAGATGGGAAGGAAGGCCCGGGCCTTGGCATGATTCATGAAAGTTTGTTGTGATGTGGGCTATAAGCAACAGGCCAGTCAGAGCTGACAAGACAAATGTGTCTTAATGTTGTTCTGTACAATTTCACACAAATGCCATGCATTAGCTATATACATAAGTATAGATTGCATACAATAAAATATCTACGACACTAACGATATGGCATTTTCATGGACGCGGAGATTACATATAAGAGCCCTGTTGTGTTCTGTTGTGATATGGGTAAATAGAAAGCATAAAAAGACAAACTATAAACACACACGTTCTGTGTAAGTGATTGATGCCTCCTCGTTAGTGTATATATGTCATAGGGAGAATCTGTTGTGTGTGTGTGCCACTATTAAAGCAAATACCTACCTCCATTCAAAAGAAAGTAAACAGAATGATTCATACCGCATAAAATAGTCTGATAAGATATTACCACGAAGAAAAAAAACCTCCTTTAGCCTTCTGTTATTATAGGAAAAATCTATTCTTACTACTCATATTCTTTTTTCATTCTAATTTCAAAGCATATAATCAAATTCTGGTTAGAGATACAAAGTAAATGAGTACAAATATTGTCACTGACTACGTCTCATTCCATTCAAGATAGATTTATAGTAAAAGGAGACCCCCCAAGTCACAGCCACTTTATAACAATAAGGAACCGACATGTATTGTATTTTATATAGTTCATGAATTCTTTGCTTAAATGGAAAGTTGACTTACAATGATTGTATGTAAACATTTCTTGTCAACGTCTCTGTCTTTTTTTCTCGCTTTTTTAACAAAGCAATGTAGTTTTGAAACAAGAGACTTGATTTGATGACAACTACAAGCTACACTATCAGTAAATAACAGATTTTCATTCAGGCACTTTAAATATTTATCTTGTAATGGAAGGGGAAAACAAGAGTTAAAAAGGATTTGAACGTTTTAGTTTCGACAAGAACTCTTTTACAATGTGACAGCATATTTGAGATTAGCAGAATTTGTTTATGAGCTGGACTTAATAAAATTCACTCTATAATTATTCACTTGCTCTATGCTTAAATGCAAATAGTTAGTTGTTGTGTTGTGTATATTTCTATGCACACAAGGTAAATAGTGCCCCACCTCCTTTGTCCTTATATGTAATTATAAAAATCCCACTATCAGTAATAATGCATTGAAAATATCGCGTGTGCAATCCCTATAACATTATTAACTATAACTATAATTATTTTCCTCTGACTTGTAATGCAATGCATTAAGCACAACACGAGATTAGGTTACTGAACGATAAATTCAGATGAAAATAACTGTTTGCATTGTTAAGCACGCCCATATAAGTCATATAATAATCCCAGTACACCAGAAACCTAAATTAGCGACTTGCTGAAATGTATTTTCAAGTGGCTCAAATAAATTACTATACAAGAAGTAGGCCTCTCTTGCATGTCTTGCAATCCTCATGCTGCAGTTAGAAAGTTTACTAAGTCCGAAAGTTAAATGGCCAAGCAAAAACAATTAAAAACTGGCTATATAGCTTTCCGCTATAGACGTTCTGAGTTTGTGAGGATGAAAGTTTTCTCAATCTAATTGCAAATGCTATTGATAGCAAAGAACACCTAGGGAGATGTGACCAAACATTCTGAATTCAAACCCTTTCATAAGCGAAAGATAATGCTTCCTCATTAACATATTCATTGTTTATCATCAGATGTGCTTCGGTAATTGAGATGCATTCAAACGAAAGTGAACTTTGCACAAATGAAATATCTTTGCAGGTTAATTCGAGTGATAATCATGCAAGAAACAAACTTCTCCAAAAGAATTCGTATAATTTTGAATATAATTTATTAATTATAGCAATTGACAATTGATACGACACATTTTTTTAGTTTTTGATTAAAATTCGTCAGATGCCTGTTCGCCTCGATACTATATGCTGTCTATGTAAGATGTCCCGTCCTGTCTACGAGTTTCCCTAAATCTACCATTGACATCAAAGCAATTAACCCCAGAATCAAAGGCTGTTGACACCATTTTTTTAATTTGTTTTTTTATTCTATAAACCAATTGTTTATCAATTTAAAGATCTGACAGGCAAACAATGATCAATTCCCTACATTATTGATCATATTAATTTTAATTAAATTAATAATTTAAGCAAATGTCATTCCCAAAATTAAAATAGATTGATGTAATAAGTGAAGACTAACAGCTAACATATTTACCACGATATAAAAGTATACGACAAACGAAATACCGATAAAATATATCTACTACGGACAAACTATGCAACTCATCTTATGTCTGTACAGGCCAGGACTAAACAAACAAATAGTTTTGTATTAATTTTTGTAGAACTCAGGTTGAGAAATTAAATATTCTNTATAAAAGTATACGACAAACGAAATACCGATAAAATATATCTACTACGGACAAACTATGCAACTCATCTTATGTCTGTACAGGCCAGGACTAAACAAACAAATAGTTTTGTATTAATTTTTGTAGAACTCAGGTTGAGAAATTAAATATTCTATGAAAATGGGCAGTAGTAAATAGTCATTAGCTATTGTAACATTTAGTTTTCATTGTGGTTCTGCTCTAGAGATATGATATCATGTAGAGCACTTCCGTTTCATTTGAAGTTTAGGGCTTTGTTTGAGTTCGTTACTCAAGAATGTGTAGGATTCCGGACTTGATGGTTTTTGCAACAATTCTGTACTTTTTCATTCCTGTTGTCTTTTTTGGTTTAAATAATTCACAAAAGCTTACAGGGGACACATCCCCTTGTAGCATGTGCTTTTAGCAAGTGAAACGACTCAAGTTTCGCAACTGCCATGCAGACATTTATAATTTAGGCATGTAAATGTCGTCTGAATAGGATTCTTGGAAAATTCTAAGTTTAGCTTCATCATGCTTCAAAAATTCCTAGGGCTTTGTATTTATTGTCATTTCATGAAGTTGACTTTTCTTGTATTATGTTCATTCATTACATTAACCGAAAAGGCATAGGTACAGAGTACACACACTCATACAATAGAAGTGTGTATTAGATGCAAATATGTACATACTTTGTACGTTGCAGACTTTTCCAACACATTAGATATACCAAAGTGGACATAAATTAAGTGGCTATTCAAATGTTATGCAAAGTACCTTTATCCGCCTCTCACATCCTGTGTAAATAAAGAGAAATCACAGAGTACCTTTTGAAAAGGTCCAACTGTAGAATAGACTCTATATTTATGTGCACAATCATAAAACAGTAAAATGTAATTATTTGTCGTAGGTAGGTCCTTTTAAATTCTTAGTATTATAACTTGGCACGATGATTATTAGTGTTTGTTCTAGTCGACTTTGTATTGTACGAATTCAACAGAATCAGTTGAGAAATCTGCACCTAGAACAAAAGCCTTCACTGCAAATCTAAAGTCAAATCTTGTTAATGAATATTAACACAAATCATGCTCACATCTCACAGCAACCCATTTTAATTACAAAATATAGCTCTTTGCTAATGCATTCAGAGTTTATCATAGCGAGGCTCCTACATTTAAAGACCGTAATCTAAACGGACAGCCGTTTGTTACTACTACCCCCATATAAAACATAATCAATGAGTTTCCTTGTTATTATCTTCATACTTATCATACAATCAAATGGTCCCTGACTCTTAATTTAAACTACCATTATAATCTCATTGATTTACATCCACTTCAACTAATGTAGGTAATGTATGCAAATACAGGACGCTAACGGAAAGTAAACTCGAGAGTTTATTTTGGCAGAGAAACGAAGGAAGCCCACTCAACCTATATAGATAAATCTTCACTCTTTGCTCCAAGTAGTACAGAAATAATTTATTGCCAAACTTTCTCATCTCCATCACAGGAAAACAAATCATTTTCGAATTTCAAGAGCCTCTACATTCTACATAGTCCTGAACTGGACCCGACTATATATGACTTAGATAAATAGTCAAATAAATACCTACTCATACTTATACACTTAAAGTCTACATTTATATCTATAATATTGAACTTTGAATAAAAGACAGAGGAAAGCAAACAAATCCTCTGGCAAGGAACAAGGCCAGCTGCAGCCAACAGCTCTGAATTTGATTTTAACTCTTCAACTGTCAGATTAGCTAACTATGAATCTAGCTACCTTAATCCTAAATCCTAATATGTATGGCAGATACACATATCTGTGCATTAAACACTGTAATTGTGTATCTAAGTGAATCTGACAATCAAAAAAGTCCCCCTAATATATAACTTCTATCTCCCCTATCCCCTTGCACTTGTTTCTAAAAAATCTGTCGTATCCAATCTGATAGTGTGCAGCTTGTATAAATAGTTAGGTAATTAGGGTAGCTAAATCAAGTTTGAAATATTTTCATGGTTGATTTTAATTTTTTGAGTCATTGGTTCCAACGTATGGGAATAGAAATGAATTTATTTATTTACTGTGTCGCATTCCATGCCAGGATCCTGTCGACTTTTATATTTACTTTCCGATTACTAATGTCTAGCCATTTATAATTCTAAAAGCAATAATCTCTTTCGATTCATTCACTCTTTCTATCTGTTGTTAGATAATATAGTATCTGTATGTGTGGATGTATATTTAATTTAGTATAGTAGAAAAGAGCTAGGTATACAAATCTACATATTAAACAGTGGTATTTGTATCAATGTAATATTTGCTATTCAGCTTTTGCTATAATATTATTGTGCCTGCCCCTTTTCTCTCGGTTCACTAACACTAAACACTAAAAGCTAAGCATTAACAAAGTCCATTGCGGATAGAAAATTTTCCAATCTGTTTCAGTCCATTAGCTCCAAGTTGGAAAATGTGAGTGCATAATTCAACGTATAATGATCTTTCTAATGCAATATTAGGGAATGAAATGGAAACCGAAATTGAAATAACTAAAGACAAAAGCCTTGTGTATCTGCCTATGAATGAGAATTTTGGATACATAACCGTTGTGCCTATCTTCAAAGGATAATTGTGGAGAAACGTTGGAAAGTCGAGGCAGAACGCAGAAGATATGAAACACGCAGCTTGATAGAATGAATAAATGTGAGCAAGAACATAGAGACTCTCTCTCTCTCTCGCAATGGATTCGTCACGTCACAAACATTCTGTTCCAAACAGAAAATGTGTGTTCCATACAGATCTGCTACAGAATAGCATTATGTACATTTATGTACTTCTATGTTGTAGGAGTAGGAGTAGTAGTAGTGATACAACAACGGAAAAACATCCCAGTTTGGCTTCACTACTAGACTACTACGTACTTCCCTTCTGTCTGCTATTCTATGGCTATACACACACTACACACAGTCAACAGCAACACAGTTGGAAATGTTGGAATGGTAGCAATGCAATTCTACAATCTCTCTCCTTAGACATATCTGTCGTAAATGCCATAATATATAAATAGTTGCTACTTTCGTTAAACTGAATATAAAGATAATAGGGAAAGAGAGAGAGAGAGAGAGATGTGGCTGATTTGGAGGTCCGTGTTATGTTATAGTCGTGGATGTTGTATGCATGTACATAAGTGCCGTCTGTCTGTCTCCAACAAATGCACCAAGTGTCAAAACACAACTACCTAGAAAGCTGGAACGTGCTACGGAGCAGAAAGTGGCTCATCCTCTTTCTCTCTTCCATTCTTCAGCCCAAAACTATTGTTAGCAGTGTTAGTGAGACAGAACTCAAATATAAAATCCTTTTCCTATCATCTATCTCACATCTCTGCCCATTCAGCTCACTCAACACGTTTTCTCATAGCCACTAAATTAAAAACAATATATCAATTTCAATCCCTACTGCCTTCATACATTTACTACTACAACGTACATCGCCACTTATTTAACTCTTCTGTTACTTACTACTCGACTGTTGCTTATTGTCATGATGTTGTGCAAACCTGTCATTGGTGTACCTAAATATTATTGCACGATACATATATTTACTTTTTTACCTTTATTAGTTTATTAAGTAACTAAAGAATTGCATCTGCAGGATTTATGAGAAATTCTCGAAATCTTCCAATTTTGCATGTTTTATATTTACAGCAATTCCGGAAATAGAATTACGTTTCGAGGAATTTGAAAAATCAGTTTTGTACTGAGCGTCAATATAGCGACATTTGTTAATAATATAAAATTCCTATTAATATACCTCGATATACGGTTTACAGATAAGTCTTGTCAACGTTCATTTGGGGTTAGTATTAGAACGAAGTTCTTGGTTTAAGGAACAATTTAAAATGTGAAAATCTTTTGCATTGAAAAGGCATGCATCAAATCAATAATAAGAGTTATGGGATTTCATGGCACGCCAAACCAAATATGTGCGACTCGTATGACTGTTAAGGATAATACATCATCCTCCAGACAGACAGGACGACGAGCCCTTTAGAGCATCCAACTTATTTTAATTTTTCAGTTTAAACTCTGTCAAAGGCATGCAAACGAAGTTGGGAAAACAAGCTGGGGTTGTTGGAAATCTATTAGTTTCCCAAATAGAAGGCAAGTAAAGATGCGCATAGTAAATATATGTTCGTTCTCGTCACTGCACAGATATAAGTAATGTAAGGGCGGGATGAAAATTGAAATTGGCATGGGCTCGGACTTGACATGACAAAACTGAATAAATAGGTTTGCTTTTTGCTTGTTGAACTAAGTTAAGCCGAGTGCGAATGCCAACTAAAAACTACACTCAGTCTACTTAGTCAACAAGAAGAGTTTTGTGTATTGGGAGAGCGAGTGGTGTATGCAAAGCAGGCAGAGAAGAGAGTCAAAATATTTAAATGCATGACCGTAGGAAAGAAGGTAAGTAAGCCCGTGGAAAGGCAAAATCAAACAAGCCCCAAAATCTATAAGCCAAAGTGAATAAGTTCATCCGTAATTCTTTGTGGAGTGAATGGGCTTGGGCATACGTTCGCTCACATGCGAGGAATCTTAGCCAAAGCCACACAACACAACAGTCCGTGTGGATGCTAACAAAACAGACGCAATGCGAGCGAGCCGAGTCAAGACAAGACAACACAAGACAAGATTTATTATCATCGTTAATTGAATATCATATGAATCAGTAATGGGCGTAAATCACATTATTATCTTCCAGCCAGTTCTCTCTCTCTCTCTCTGTCCCTGTCCCCATGAATTCTCTGCATTCTCTCAACTAAAACTTCCAACTCTCCAAATCCTCGCCTCCCTGAAAAGAACAGAGCTCGAGCCCATTTTCACAATCAACCTCATGCACACTATATATTCTTATAATATGTATCTATACATAGTATCTATGCAATATATAGTAGCATACATGCGTCTAAGTAGGAATAACTAGGTACCCTCACCTAGAAATGCATGCTGCAACTTCCACTCGACTGTGAAATATTTTCCTGACGAAGAATTCTGTCTCACCGCATTGCAACTCAATTCATTTGCTGATCTATTATATGAGTGTATCTGAAATGACTTCGGAAATTATGTCGTGTCGTGATCTTTCCGCCTATTAATATCATCTCTTTAGATTAGATGGAGACGTATATTATAACTACGTAGTAAGGATGCACGAAAGCAAGTCACAAGAGACGCAAAATATTTAATTCATACATCGGATCAGTTTTACTTTATTTATCCTGTGAGAAGTATAGGGAATTCTGCTATACATATTTGTAATCCGACATGATGCACCAGCACCGTTTGTCGTTGCAGTAGCATGTCAGACCTCGGGTCACATTTATATTATATTTTATGTACATAATATCAGTCCTCAGGCATGGTGCATCTCACACAGCATAAATGTTTTAGGAAGTAGTAAGCCCAGGTTGGTAAATGCAGTCATGCAGTATTAAGTATGAACAAATGTGGATATGGCTCAGAAGAATCAACAGAGACCCAGTCCCACCGCTTACAACTTCCCTTATTATCACGTGTGTGTACATAAAACATATTATTCCGAATTCGGCTCTGAAAATGATGTGTGCGGATGGCGAGGAGAAGAACGCCATAATTTCGTTAATAATAGAGCCCGTCTACCAACAATGGGATACAATAGGACCACAGCCCTGCCCCAATTCTCTTGTACTTTGCATCATTGCATCTCTGAGGACAGCATACACATATACTCCATAATACGTGACGATTGCATCACCAAATTGCCAATAATAAAATATATTAAGGTAGGTAGTAGTAGGTAGGCACACACGTATGTGTAACCATATTATTTGTTATGAGGACAGATTTATCCATTCCATACATACGATTGTGTAAGCAGCAGGCCTCAATGTCAACCTTAGCACTGTAATAATATCAGCATACGTCTCTGTCCATTACATTCATGCTAATGTCTACAAAATGGATAGCTCTACCTTTTCTATAGAAATAAAAATAGTATGGCATTATATAGTGGCTATGTAATAGTAAAGTTCTATTATTGTAATTTGTGAATGGACAAAGTGATCTACCCAAATATTGCCTACATTTATTTCACAGACAGATAAAAGTCTAAATTAGAGCACTAATAGGGATATTGTAATACATAGCTGATAGAGATTTCAAATGTTCATGTCATAAACGAAGCTCACCTCACAATCAGTGAATGGGTCGAACTTCAAATGCACTATTGGTGGCACAAATATCCTCCAGTGGCATATCAGTAGCATATTGTACAGTAATGACCCTGTATTTTAATAGATATAGTAGAGACGTGTATATGATTATATTGTAGGGTCTGCTGTTAAGATAGCTATTGTCATTAGATTATTAGAACAACTTTACAATGTCTCGCATGAGCTGGCGAAGGAAAGCAAAGCTAAATAAAGAGCGACTGCCATATAGCCACACTGTACAGGGCTGTTAGGTTACAAATCCTGCTGGCCAGCTGTCAGCACTACTTAGTTGAACACAAAAGACCCGAGGGGATCACATTAGACAAGAAAAATAGGGCTTTTCATCCTCAATTTAAGTGCTTAAAAGAGATATAGAATTTTCAACGAAATACACACTCCCTGTCTTATCCGTACCATTGCTATCCCATCTAATGAACACAGACATGTCTATTTGTGCTTTGAAAATAAATCCTTTGTATTTACGTGAGCCGAAGGATAGGATGCCATCATTTCGTTATACCTAACCTTAGTTAACACATTAAAAATACACCTCATTTCAGCAATATTTAGGATTCGGCTGAATTGATATAGAAGAGAGGATCCTACTAGCAGAATACACTTCACTTGAATTCAATCAAATCAACAGGAAGCTAATTCGTCTTTTATCCCAACCAGCCACACTAAATCACTACATACTTTTTCTTTATCTACATAATACGATATCTAAAGCGTAGAGAAGCGAGAGCATGTAATAAAGGAGGGCAAAAGCAATCCTCCTAAAACCTATCATGTCATGACCGTGCCCTATAGGATTCCAAAAATTAGGAAAAATACTCAGAATGAGTCTGTTCTGGCTTGAGCCAAATAAAATCCGGTTAATTCATTCGAAGCCATAGCATGCAGACAGCTTTTCCATATGGACAGCGTGGAATGCCATAGCTATTAGTTCTTAACCGAGTTAATACCCGACACACTACAATCCTTCTCTCCATACAAATAGCAGAGATCTCTTCATGTAATGTACCCTACCACTCTTCTCAATTGTCTAATTAACTCGAAACTCTACCATTATGTCTATACTGTAATTTTTACGGGTTATTATTATACTAATGCTTATACCCCTCCATACAACTACCACACATCCACAATAAACCAAAATGCTCTAGTTTTCTATTTGTTTGCAATATTATGTGTACATGTCCTCTTGAATTTCCAAAGGATACTCGCAGAGAACCCTTATACTCTTACTTAAGTATACTTCATGTTGATAAACCTCTGCATTCATGCTCAGGTAGCTACACACAAACACGAATATCCCCCAAAATGTTTTCTACCCCCTCGAAAATTCCTAATATCTCTTTTCCTCATTGTCAGTCAGCCTTTTCATTTTCCACTGATTCATTGTCAACAGAAAAATGGAAATTAACGGAGCGTAATTAATTGCATGCAGAACACAAGGATAGACAACTCAATTCTGATTCTGGCTAAGAAAAATAAACCGAAGGGAAGTTATTGGAGAAATAGGAGGGAGGAGCTGATGATGATGTGATGACATATGTTCGCTATGTTTAAATGTGTTTTTCGGATGTGTAGTCAAACAGGCTACTTCACTCATTTAGTGCGGATCCTTTTCACAAAGTAAAAGCTTGACCATTACCACAAACACGTCCTAATCTTAAGTAAGCAACCAAGTTGGTCATTAAATTATTTCCACCCGAGACGACCTGCGTAGTAATTCAGCAGAGAAAATGAGTCTTGTTCCTTCGTGCCCTTATTTCCTTCCTTACGCTCAACTTGCATTCCTCCAGCCCCAGGCAACACCAGCCAGACAAGAATTGCAGAGAGGGACTGATTTCAAAAGCAATTTCCGGTCCATTAGCTCATTAGAAGTGAAAAAGGTGGAGAGGTTGCTGTGGCTAGAGGTGTCGATTTGCTCACTCGTATTATCAGTTTAGTTACACCACTCTCCTATATATAAATGTATTATGTATCATTCCAACAATACTACTTCCCACTCCCAAAACAATGCTTCTGTATTTCTACTACTCAAAGTTACTTCCCTAATAACCTCCACTATTCTTCTATTTCAAGGACGTAAGAAATATAATATAAGAAATAGTTCCTTATAGTGTCACTTAATTTACACGTCTTTATTCTTTAGAATTTCATTACCGTTTGTGCAATGTCTTGCTTTGCTCCTGATGAGATCTCTTCAGTGGAAAACAGTTCAGTGCAAGACGTCCGAAATATTATTACTACTGCGTACGAAGGAAATGACCTGAAAGTTACTTTTAAGACCCTACGTCGTCTTTTCACAAAAGAAACCAGCAGCCAGCTACTACTTCGCCCAATACTGACAATAAGTTCGCCTTTTCACATGTTGTACGTAAACATGAACAAGCAGACATCCCTTCTATCTACCGAGCATTTCAAAGAGGAGAAGAAGCGGATTTCCTTCATTTCACCTACCGCTCTTTGTACTATCGTCTTTTGGTCACTATTGGAATTTTAATATAGGTAGCTTAGGAAAAACCGAAACATATATATGAAGCCATAGTATTATTTTATTACCCATATAGCTACATTTAATCACTTTCTGTATTTCTTTCTTTTACTACTCCACACGAAAAGTAACCTTCACACATCGCACTATTATTGCTGTGATATATAAAAGGTTAAGTTGTGTATAGAAAAAGAGGATGACATGCCAGGACAATGATTATGCCTCTGGGCACCTCACACAACCGAATGGCAAATAAATTCAGTGTTCGGCTCTTTCTATTCTACCTCAATTTACTCCACTTCAATAGTCACCGCTAACAGACACTATTTCTTTGTTCTCCAGCGTGCACTGCCTTTCCAGGCAACTTCAATATAGCTATATCTGAGTTGTTATAATATAAAAAGAGAAAACCGCGAGACTATCTTAGCAATATAATATTCAGTGTTTGCCGAGTGATGCCCCTAATTCCTATAGAGCATCGGCGTCATCAGCTCACTCTCAGTGCGACACATTGAATACACTATTAATACAGCAAAGAGTTTTAGAAAACTGTTGAAGCGATATAATAAAGTGCTAGACCAAACAGTGGTTACAAGTCTTCAAAGGAACTTCATTTACTTGTTGTGGCCAATGCTTATATACATTTCTTGTTGACTGTGTCTCTAGGGTTAGACTTGTATCTCTTCTGACAGACAGAACATACAAACAAGACATAAAATAGTTTAATGAAGTTGGTTGGCATTTCTCTGCAAAGTATACCTATACCTATTGCTATTTCTACTTCAGAAGTATTTTAGCTACCTGATTTGGACATTTATTTGTTGTTTAGACGGTGGACATAATATATTATAGTCTCATAAATATGATAAGCTATATATTATATTATATTATATAACTGTTAGTTAAGTTGGTGAATTAGAGAGATTTGTGAAAATTGAATGGAAAATATAAATTGAAAGTAGAAGTTTAATGAAAGTGGGAGGGACAGAATGGGAAATGCCCTGAGAGGCTGCAGGAGCGGAGCAGAAATTGGTAGCAGGATGGAAAACACGGTGACATCATTATAACATACCACAACAGAGATGTGAATTACACATAACATCAGTTGGTTTGGTTGGGCTGAATGGCTTTGTGCCTTCAGTTTGAACTGGCACTAGTGGCAATAGTTATTTTGGCTACTTTCAACAACAAAGAGAAGAGAGGACCTTGGGGCAAAGTTGTCGAATTTTTTGTTGGCCCTCTTCTCTATTTTCCCCATCAGTCAATTCACAAGTTCAGCCATCAAAACGAGTTGAATTGATGTCCCGACGCTTTTATTGTAACAATTCAATTCTCCAGAGATATGGTGAGAAACTTTTGTTGAATTTTATGACGGAGCTCAAGCTCAACTTGCCTCCAATTCACCATGACTTCTCCTTCTCTCCTTAAAAAAGTATCACAAGGCACAGCAACTCTCCTTTGCCTTCCATTCAGTCACTGTGAATATAAAAACTTTCGATAGAACTGGAGTGGCAATTTGGAAGAATTCTAAATCGGATCTCACACTATCCTTCTACTATTGATTCTCACATCAACTTTTTCTCTCCTCCTCTAACTATGTATATGTTTATAGCTAACATTTTCTATTGCACTTACTTAAATTCTCAATAGATATTCATACTCCTTCCTATGATCTAATAATGTAAGGCACATTGATAAAAACACTTCATTCTATATACAGAACGAGAATTCTACTAACTTCGGCACATGTACATCGACTCGTTTAAAATTTTCAAAGCATCTGGTGACGCAAACTGACTTAACTCATTTATGTTCATGAGACGACGAGGATGTTCACTCACATCCTATCAACACCTTTGAGTTTCACTTACAATTCAATTATTCATGTGAAATGAAAAGCCAAGTCTACTCTATGAGATTCAATTGAGCATTTGGCCCACATAATAAATATGTTTACGTCTGCAATAATATTCTTATATCATCACATGTTCTTATGTAGCAGTATCATGGTCATATCAACATGGAGTCATATCTAAAACTATTGTGTCATGTAAGGAATTGTAAAATTGTAATCTCATCATATTACCTAACACTTTTTAACTATTACCCATAGAGAAATTATAAAGAACAACACTCTGACGATATAGATACTATTAGTATATGTATCAGAAAATTGTAGTTGTAAAGACTCAATCAAGGATTGATAGTGAAACCCTCACCGACAGCAGATGATAATACGCTAGATAAAAGCAAACGATGATGATGATGATAATGGAGATAAGTACAAAGATGAAAATGAAAACAGAAGGCAGCCGCTCGTATTCACTCCTATTTAGCTCGATAGCTTTTTTTATGTGGAGGCAACTACAATGAAATACAAAGTAACAGATGAGTAATCTGTTCGACGGTACACGGTACCTACACAGGGTCTACCTAGGCTACTTAACAGCCGCGCGGCCTCCATTAGGCATTACATCATTAGCTGAAAGAAAGGGAAGCAAGGTAAAATGTTTAAAAGTCATTTTCAATCTATACCAATATATAGCTAATGCTTTAAATTGTAGTAAAACTCTCACAGATTTAACAGTCAAGTTGTGTCCGTCATCGCCATTCTCTACTTTTATCTCTGTCAGTTCCCATTATTATCCTTTTAACTTCACTTTCCTATAAGAATCTATTACATTCATTCCCTATAGATTGGGTAAACGAAGACACGTTACGCTAGACAAATTACGTATTAGAGGATGAGTCTCTATTCTCTGCTTCGTCATCCTCATCTTTTATGCCATGTGCACCATAATTTTCACCGAGAAAAATTACAAGCTATGAATCCCTCAGTTGAGTGTCCATTCGTTTCCCTACAATTTAAAGTCATCGAAACGGCTATCAGCACTCTATCAACACTTTTCCACTACACATTACAATACCCGTACTATTATTTATAACTATTGTATTAATACAATGCAGTGACTACACAAATAATATATATTACTACATAGCAGAATAATAGCGAGCGATACAAATCGGGATATTTACGTTTTGTATACACAGAATCACAATTGTAAAGTTTGTTCCTAAGTTGCGCTTTACTGAGCTGATTGTAAATTGGAAACGCTTGACTTCCAAACCACTTCTTGCGTAACCATTTGAAATAATAGTTATTTATGTTAGCCAAAGTAAATTAGACTGTAATGCTATAAAATCCCAACAATCAGAAAATACCTTACGAAGATTAAAACCAAAATTAAATCTCTTCCATTCATTTTAAATTTAATACGTCAGCAGAATTACTTCTGTAGTTAAATATCACTCAGCAGTAGCAAGTTAGAAATAGGAAAAAGTGTTCACTAAGTAATCTCCATTTTCTCGATGATCTGTTGTAATTTATAATATATATTGTCCATTTTATATAACTTTATTCACACCCGTTTTAAATTGTGCATTTTAATCTGTTTGATAAATAATTTCCCATTTTACTGCCTGCATGGTTTGATAAATAATAATATTGTGTGTTTTGTAACTTTTTGTGCAAATAAACAAAAATGTAGACTAATTCCATGTATAGCTTACTTTGTGTTTATTTTGGCATCATAATATACGCGCAGATGCGAGGATGAAAAGAATCCTGGTTTGCCATTATAATCCTTTGCCTTATGCAATGTGTATAAATTGAAGTCGGAATTGAAAAGGAGGTAGGTAGTGTAATGTAAGGTATCTATAGGAAAAGCAATAAAGGATGAAATGTTTCTCTATCATAATCATAACATTACAAATAAGTAGAGCTAACTACGAGTCAACAATGGGAGCACGAGCTTTCAATTTCACATGGATGTGGTATGTACCTGCAAGCGCGTGTATCGCCAACACAGAAAGAGAGAGAGAGAGAGATGTATTCATTTTCATCCGTCTGAACAGTTACACATTTATAGTGTGAAGAGTAAGGAATAGCATTATCAAATCATCTCATTGTCAGTTTGTGCAACCCTAGGCGTCCATTCAACCATTATGTAGATAGTCTGTTGAAAATATGAAATAGGTAGTTGGAGATGACTCTTGAAAAGATTTAAGTGCATATAATATCAACTGCACGTACACATAAGGCTATACTAGTATAGAGGAGATGATTTCACACTTGTAAAGTAAACGAAACTTTTTATAAGCTCACTTGATAAACTTCCCTACGCCAAAGTGTAGAAAGAATGAAAAGCGGGTTGAAATTGAAAAGAGTTGAGGTAAGGCGCAACCGAAAATAAACCACATAGATATTAGCTCCACCGTCATAACAGCACATCTAAAGAATACATTAATGAATTACATCTCCCTGGCCAATGTGCTCACTACGTAATAATAATGCTCCATATGAATCCATCCGCATCCAGGCGACCATAACTTACCTCTCTTTATAAATTCTCTAACTAGAACTCAACTGAAAATTGATTTAGGTACCTACAAGAGTTGTATTAAATTGTTAAATAGAAGTCACAATACAAAAGGAACATATATGTTTTTACGCAACAAAGAGTTTTGAATGTGCAGTTATAAAACAGGGATTCTATTATATACACATCCCTCCTGTAGTAGTAGGTGAGTTGAAGTAGGTAGTGAAATTCAAATTCGATTTCGATTCCATGTCTATCATACTAATTGTGATGTGACGCGACGAAAAGATTTCTATTCTAACAAAGAGGAAATAAAAATGGAACGGGAACA
>JABASI010001408.1:0-15797 GCA_019776505.1 Tomocerus nigrus
CCCCCCCCCCCCCTCTCCAGAAAGAAAATACGAAGAATACTTCAAACCCGGAGATGAGTGACTTTTTTGTAGATCAGTAAACAAAAATGTCTCAAGACCGTATTCGGAGTTTTAAGAATTTTGGGAAAGCAGATGAACTCCGAAGACGGAGAAACGATGAATCCGTGACTCTAAGAAAACAGAAGAAACATGAACAGCTGGCAAAGCGAAGAGATATCGATACTGATGAAGTGAATGGGAAAGTCGTAGATTCAGCTTCTAATGAAACGATTGAATATCCGGTGTTCGGTAATGATGTCATAATTGAACAAATGGTTGCCGACATCTTCCACGTGGATGAGTCCAAGCAATTGAGGGGAACTCAACTGGCCCGAAAGATGTTGAGCCAGGAATTCCGTCATTCTTACATGGATATTGTAATTGCAACTGGCATTGTGACTAAATGTGTGGAGTTTCTACAAATGAAAACGAAGCCGGATCTTCAATTTGAAGCAGCATGGGTGTTAACCAATATTGCGTCCGGAACATCAGCTCAAACAGATATCGTCATGAATTCAGGAGCAATCGAGCCACTTATAGAGATGTTAAGAACCCCGCATCCTCACCTCGTGCAACAAAGCTGCTGGGCTCTGGGCAATTGCATTGGTGACGGCCCCGAAAATCGAGACGCCATCATCTCAATGGGAGTTGTTGCACCTCTTGTAGCTCTAGTGGAAACTCACACCGATGATCTTGATATTCTGCGCAACTTAGCTTGGACTTTATCTAACATCTGTCGAGGGAAGAATCCACCTCCCCCAATTGAGGCTACTCGTCAATGCCTCCCAGCCTTAGCTAGTCTGCTTGCAATGAAAGATTTGCAAATACTGTCGGACACTTGTTGGGCATTATCTTATTTAAGTGATGGCAACAATGAAAAAATTCAGGCAGTTATCAACACCGGAGTGGTTCAACGACTTGCTGAATTGTTGGCTCTTCCTAACCTCAGAGTAGTTACCCCAAGTCTACGCACCCTCGGAAATATTGTGACTGGCACAGATTCTCAGACTCAATCAGTACTTCAAGCTGGAGTTATTCCTACACTGATAAAGCTTCTCCAGAGCCACGATGGAGACATTGTGAAGGAAGCAGCTTGGGCTCTCTCCAATATTGCTGCTGGAACATTGGACCAGATATCTGCTCTAATGGACTCACAGGCCATTCCGGTCATACTTCAGATCATTAAAACGGGTGAATATCGAGCACAGAAGGAAGCTATATGGGCTATTACCAACATCACCACCGGGGGCTCAGTGAGGCATAGGATCACCCTGTATGAGGATGGGGTCTTGCCAATACTTTGCGACTGTCTGTGTTCAATTTGGGATTGGCGCATTGTAAATAATCTACTGACGGCTATCAAGAAAATCTTAGAGGCTGCTGACCAAGATGACCAATTGGACCGCGTTTCATTGATAGTTGAAGAGTGCGGAGGCCTCGATAAAATTGAACAGCTGCAATCTCATGAAAACCCTACAATCTATAGCAAGGCTTATAGCATCATTGAATGCTATTTCACCAAGGGAGATGACCAAAATCTTCTTCCTGTACAAGACAGTGATGGGGAGACTTTGAATGAATATTCAGGCTCCGGAGGGACTGACGGAGGCGGAGGGTCCAATTTGTAAGTCAAAGCCTTTGTGAAGGTGCTACAAAATATTGGTCTACTTTAAACTACCAATCAACTTTAACAGATATCGATATAGTAAAATATTACCGATTCCAGAGTTATTGATACCTAGGGTATACGCATATATAATTGAATCGTAATCGTAATATGATACTGCCAATTCAAAAATTTCAAAGAAGGAAATCGTCAAAAGTCAAAAGTCATTGTAATAGTTTTTAATTAGCCACTGAAATAAACACACACAATCATTTAATTTTTTTAAAAGCTCAATTTTCATTTCCAGTAGAAAGATCTGCAAAGAAGTTGTGCGTCAAGAAATCAAAAGGATTTATTGATTGTCCTAGTCCTGGTCCAAGCTAATTCATTGAAAGATTATTATTAGCATACTCGCATCTCAGAGGGGTCATAAGTGCAAATATCAAAGGAATTCGTTGTAATTTGTTGTACTTTAGTAATGTTGGAGAAACTCGGTCAGATTATAATCTTGAATACTGTCTTCACTATCATAAAAATCCAATCCAGTAGGTACATCAATGTTATCATTGTTATCTATTTATATACCTGTGCACTGTGCATAACAGTACGTAGTTTATGATTTAGCCTATAGGAAATTATGAATGCGAAATGTACATACGGAAATTAGCATAACATCACACTCGACTCACTCACACTACATACCTACTATACACTATACCTACTCATATGTATATGTAGGAATCCCAGAGAGCCATGCAATCTGATTACGCTCATTTGTGTGTATAGCTTCTAGAATTTTTCTTATGCTTACTGTTCCTATGCATATCTAATCAGGATTCGTGACATACGTCTCCCAAAGGCTATTCAAATCAAAATACAAGAGCTTTTGTATTATTCACAGTATTTCACGCACATATCCATAGATATATGACTATCGTGCCTACTTACATTTACGTACCAACCCATTGACCATATTAATGAATGTAAGGACCTAGACAAATTGTATGCCTGTATTATAAATCATAAATCTTTTGTACTTTGTATGTATGTACGATGTATTTAAGTTTAAGTATACTACTGTGTAACTGAAGAAGAGACTAAAGATGAGAATTGTAATGTGCAGTAAACGATCTTGTCTGATTGCAAGAAATTCACATTGTCATAATTCATTTTAGAGAATCTAGTGCGCTGACGTCTACCCCTCCTAGAAGTCACAATCATTCTCTTCTTTCATGACCGGATTCAAATTATTCTTTCTTAGAAAACATATTCGCACAATTATACACAATGCTTTGTCACTTTATGAGCTAATGACAAACCCACTCGCATTTGTCATAATCAAATGCAAATGATGGCCTCCCTAACACAAAATTATTTTACCTACCCTATAACCATAATTAAAAAGCATTAAAATTGACGACATTTAATAATGTAGTAGCTCTGCTTCTTCAATCATGAAACAACTGAAACAAGCATGACAAAAACTACTATCTGACAAATTGGGAGAAAAGACAAACATAAATAATAAATGTGCTTGACCTGTACAACCTAATACACGGTAACATGGTGGAAATTCTGTCCTACAGTATTAAGAACTAAATAGTACTCTTCATGCAAAACATAATCTACATACAATGTATAACGTGCACTGCACCATGCAAACATTAATATCTTTGAAATAAAATTCAAGCATCTCAGGAGCCTGTGCCTATATTAATTTCCTGTACTATTAGTGTTTTATATCATGTAGTCACCAGCTATCATATAAATGACCGTTGTTTTACACTGTTGTAAAAACCACGATAAAACTTTCATCCTATCTCGAATGTAAATTGAAAAGAGGAGGATTGGTAAAATGGTAAAGTGTAAAAGATAGAACTTACTTTTTCGATGGCATAGATTCGGTAGTTAAGTCCAATTTGTATCCCGTTAGCAAGTTTATCCGATTGATTGCGTGACTACAACAAGTTAAAATAAAGATTGTCATCATCATGAGTGGTCATTCTTTATCTTAGAATGTATCTACATATCTACTTGTACATTTAAGGTATCTTTGAAGCTAGAGACTTGTGTCGTGTCCGTGTCTACATAAAAATGCAAGGTAAGCCGTTTAGTACCACAAACATAATCCGTATCACCACAAAAAGCAAGCAAATACTAGCAGTGACTGTATATTGTGTATAGGTATCCTTAGAATGTTAAGCCTACCAACGTGAATCTCAGCTAGAGATTTATTCTAATCCAAAAATGAAAGCTTGTGTATTATTGGCACCAATCTCAATTGAGATTAAGGATGAGACTGCCAAAGGCTTAAGCGGAAAACAAAGCGTATGTATTTCATTTACAAGTTTCTTAGTCTCCTTCTCTCATTTATTATAACTACGGTGAGGTTGAAATGACAGAGAAGAGTTATTGTATCAATGGACTGTTTGCGCAGTTAGCAGTTTTGTCTCTACGTGATTATTATTGTTGTTAACATGGGATGAGTTGCCTTATCTTTAGCATGACTCTGTAACTTGTTAACAGTTTCGCATCGTCGCGATGTTGTCTTGCATTGTCCTGTCCTGGCTTCACTTCACGCTCCTATCATAAATTAATATCAATTCGTTGTTCTGTTTACCTATAAAGTAAACAACCAAAACAACAAAACAAAAACGTTTTACTTTTAGAATTGTAACTTGTAAGTACATACAGAGACAAACAAGTTAAAGATGTTAAAGCTACTACGTGATTCAGGAGAAGAATTCGAGAGAGCTCTCATAAATAATATTGGAGTAATTCTAACTATGCATATTTGATTATGAATGGGATGCCTAGATTGTAGATTGACTGGAATTATTCACTAACCAACACCATTTTCTCAACTTGGATGAATTACTCGATTGGGTGTATTATTTCAAATCTAACGAATTATCCTTAAACACAGCACGACTTACTAATAAAAAAGAAAATGTGACTGGTTTCTACAAGTACTACTTGTGGTCTAGTGAATCTGGTGAAATGCATTATTTTCTTCTTGGTCGTGTGTTGAATTTTCACAAAAAATACAGCATTGTTCAGTAATCGAGCGGCTGAAACTACTTTGAATTAGGATGTGATTGCAATATTTGCAATGTGGTGAAATACTTGTCAGACTACAAGAAATGATACTTACCGGCTGGTTTTACTCTGTCTTTACAATTGCAATACAAGTAACGCATGCTTTTGCTCACTACAGATAGATTTAAAAACAAAGATAAGTAAAATAATACTACTGAATAGATTCCATATACCTGTCTACAAATCAACTGAATGCTGAACTTACAATTTAATTGACTTCATCATTAGCATTAGAGTCAAAGCAATTGGGTATAAATCTTACGTCAACATTTACATTCCCACTTCTATTTACTATTGATTTCAAGCTGAGATATCAAAGACTATGAATCACCACGTGTAAAAATGAGGCTTTACAAACATAAAAATCCAATGGTTTCACCAGCAAAATTAACAATCACCTTTAATAACACCTTTATAATATGCCAACAGTAATTAGCTTGTTCTTTAAATGCGTACGCTATAAAAGTATTTAGGTACACTTTCATTATCATTGTTGCATCTAGGACAAGGTAGAATTAACAAGGAATAAATGCCACTATAGCTAAAGCCAAACTTTTATTTGACTTTTTCTACCAAGTAAAACTTTTATATCGTACATTTTACAGAATTAATTACATTTTGTACACAGACAGTGACACAGAAAGTCGTTTTTTTAACTATTCAAGTATTCACTACAGAATCTAAGGAACTTGGGAATGAGGAGTCATTAACTGTGTTAAATTGATAATTTAAGTATACCTTTCGAAAGAATGTTCAGCTGCAAGTCATGAAAGACAATTATTTTTCTAGTTTCGTCCCTAAGATCATTGCATACCTTAACTTTTTGATAAGTAATTAAAATTTGGTTCTATAAAGAATGTGGCAGATTTTTATCATTGCACTCTTTAAATGTTATTACAGTTCCTTTACAAAGAAATAGAATTTTGACACGTAGGTATTATTATACGCATACGCATTAAAAATTATATTTACATCGTGCCCACATAATAAAGGTTTTCATTTGCAGTGTAGGTGGCCAACTCACGTAAAGTAATTCATAACAGATGCAATTATGAGGAAACACCCAATATATTATCATAATATTCAATGAAGAATCGATTTATCTTACTCACTTCAACAGGGAAGTTCAATCACGACTTTGCATGCTCATAATAATATCCAACATTTTAATATGTCAATTTGTAAGACTTTCCTTTGGATCGTAATTTAATATTTTAACAAGCATACTATGACCTCACTACTTTAGCGTAGCCAACTACTGACCGAAAGAAATAATTGTAAATTAGTGTACAGTAGAGTTGTAGGACAAGAACATTAAAAATTATTGAATTGACAGTTAAGTACGGAAGCTTTTTATTATAATATCTACTCTACTCTCGAAGTAGTAAAAAGCATTCTGAATTGCGATTCCTTTTTATGCTAACATTAATTGTAGACAGAAGCAGTTTAATTTAATGCATAATTCATGTAGAGGGATTCAGAAATGAGAAAAATGGAATGATCTCATCTTGATGAAATGGAAAGTCAATTGCAATTGCAGCATGTACCTATATCAGCAATTCTTACATGCAACGCAAATAAAACTCGGGGGCAACTGCCTCATCTCCTCTCTGTATAATTTGATTGTACAAAATGAATCCACCTATTAAGATTAAAATCTCTATCGAGATCAAATTGTCTACAGTCTGCTATGCCAAACGTGCCAAGCTGCCTACATACATGCCAAATACTTGCATCACACACCTATGCAAAAGTCCTTGACATTAATATCTACTCAATTGTTACTTGGGTGAATCTTCTTATTCTTCTGGCTATGAAGAATACAATTGCAATCAGAAGTGATTTATTAGCCTAGTGTCACACTAGGACGAAATAGTCACTTTTTTAAAAAAGAAATGAAGGAAAGACTGTCTAGTCAAATTGACGTATCAAAGTAAGAAAGGAATACTGACACATCAAACTACTGATACTAATCGTTTGAACAAAAGCATTGAAAACAAACCCGTCGGCCGCAATATATCTGTAACATCAGGACGCGTTAAGCTATAAAGTAAGTAGGACCTTCAATTCAAAAGGATCTAAACCTATTATTCCTGCTGAAAAGGATAATGTGCTAGAAACTGTCTTCCCATAGATCTCTGTCTGAATGATCTAGTCTTACTTACCTCGCCTTTTCATACATTTTCATCTTCCTACGCACAACAAAGGCCTAATAGATTCAAAATTCACATACTTAAGCTATCTCTGTGTGTAAACAGAGTACCTACTCAATAGAACTACCCACGTATATCAACGAATGTGTGTAGGTAGGTGCATGTTTACAAAGAAATTCACTTCAGGTTCACCTACATACATAATCCGTATTATTATTATTTCTAGTCAGACCAAAATCCAATGGGTTGAACCACAACTATCCGTCACAAACATCATACACATTCTAATGCAGGAAAATTGTAGCATGCATCCATTAATATGTTGATCTGCTACTTTTTGCCTACCAAATTGCTGTAAGATTATGGATTTGCAAAAATTAATCAAATTATTAATGTTACAATGTCAAATTCCGATTCTAAGTTTACAAAATGAATATATTATAGCAAATTAAGTGTTGCAGAAAGAAGAAAGGGTTTCAGGTCAACTTGGTATTGCTCAGCAGTACCAACAAGTAGCAACTAAATAATATAAAATAACCAGATTAATTTATTCTGCATGAAATTATGTATCTCATTCAAAATAGTTTGAAGCACGATAAACTATCGCAGCATACAAGATTTAAAATCCAACAAAGATATATACTAAATAAATAATCCGTCTTCAACAAACCTTAAGAAGGCACAGATCGCTTTGTGTTTTCATGATGTTATACGTACCAAACTAATAATTGCTACAGACGTAAGTAAATATCTGACGCACACATGCAATATTTTTAGCTATATGTATGATACATTTAACTATTAAAACAGCCTTCAATTCAAGATTTTAACTTGAAACTTCAATCGATTAATCTCACTCACTTAAATTACAATGCATTCCTGTAAGAAAGCCTTAGGCCTGTGCTTTACGTTATGACTTTGCTTCAGTGTACAAATGTGGCAGACATTATTTCAACAACGATGCATTATCGTCCTATAAAGAAATAAAGTTTCAAACGAATGGTCTCGATTGAGAGAAATAGCCGAAAGGTAATAAACTGAAAAGTGGCTTCAAAGGCTCTTCTACATAGCAGTGTGCATAATAATTTCTATGTACCTTTAAAAAAGCGATAGTAATGTTAATAGTAGTTCTCAGCTGTATAGGGATGTAAGTCATAAAGTTTTACTTTGTTAACGCACCTTCCTCGTATTTATTGGTTGATAGTTAGTTACACGGTATTGTTGAGTAGATTGCATATTGGAGGTTCCTTTTGTGGATGAGAGAGTGGAAAATAATTTAGGTGAATTCATTTGCCTATTTTCTGCTAACTATCTAAGACGTTTATGAAGAGATTTTTGATAGTGTCCAGTGCCCGTACATGTGTGTAAAACACAATGTAATTGAAGTGAAGAGTAATGTCGTAACGTAATAGTAATCACTGGATCTGGCCGAACAAAGCCAATCAAAAGCTATTGCTATTATGCATTCCATTGCCGTCAGAGTTTTTACTCCCACGTGTAATGTCCCTTGTGTTATGTTAGATCCACCCTATTTGATCACTATCTGCTACTGCTTGTTGTAAGTCTTAAAAAATTATAAAGCATGATACGTGTTCACATTACAAAACGTGAAGATGAGCACCACGGAATGGAATTTCTTATGTGGACGCTAAAAGGATGAGATAAAAAATTATTTTTTGTGAAGTGAACTGTACACGTGCAATTGTGACTCTAAGACGCTAATGCATCTCCATAAAATATCCTTAACAATCAAATGCAATCCAGCAGCCACACCAGAAGAGCAGTCCAGTCCAGTCCCAGTGTCACGGAAAACCATTTCAGCAGTTCATTCTTTATGCTCATCCTTATCCTTAAGTATTTCTCTCTACTACGAAAGGAAAAGTGTCTGTTTTCTTCTTGCTTTTTTCCATTACTACTATAATGGCAACTCTTTACGATGAGATATCGCCGTATATCAGAGAACACTAAAAATGTTGCAGGGGCGTGCGTAAATCTAAAAAAATAGCGCTTACTTTCTTTTTACTAAATGTAACCCTAAGAATGACCCTTGATTTGATTTTTCTTTAGCTCGATCTTCTCACTAACATTTCTGTCATGCCTTCGTCATCGCCATCGATGTACATGGTTCATGTGTGTGTTCATATTCAGAGAACACAGCACGTCTTGTTTACTTATCTTTAACATGCAGACAGGAATTTACAGCTGTCTATAAGTACTCTCTATTCCAAACGGCAATTACTCGAAGCTAAAGAAAAGCCACACGTTAATTGCCCACGGAAAAATGACCTAGAAATTTTAACATGATGAGGACGGCTGCATTGAATTGGCCAATTGCATGTCCTGTCTACTCTTGTCTTGTCTAACTCACAAATCATTTAAGACACTCACTGACCATATACTGGTCACTAGTGATAGTAAACATCTTATGAGTAAATAAAGGTGTTAGTATGCACATATTATAGGCAATGCAAGTATAACGTGTATAAGGAGATTATAAAACGTCAAGTGAATGAGCATGAGATAGTTGATGCCAAGAAAAAGGAAGAAAAGTGGACAAACCAAACTAACTCGACTTAAATCAACGAACAAGCTGATTTGATAAGTCACTTCGCATCATGAAAGAGCTAACGATAAGCAAAGTGGGATCATCAGATCAGAACAGAGTGCACATAGAACGTGTGCGAAGATTAAACTTGTAGATGATCAGATAGGAACTGGCCAAACGAAGCCATGACATAGCGTGACCTCACCTTCTCCGCTTATTATTGTCACAAAAACATTTAGCTGCACGGAACGACTGCTCCATTATAAACATTGCCAAAAAATGTATTAGCAAAGACAGGAATAATAATAGCGTAAGAACTAAGAAAGCATTAAAAGAAGCATGAGATAAAAAACGAGCATGTAAAGCAATAAAGAGCTTTATTTATGTGTAATAAAGCGTGAAGGAAATCGCCTTATTGCATGTATTTAAAGTTAAGATAAGATTCCAGAAGATGTACCTGTGTGGTTGATTGTACAATGACAGTGACAATGGATGTCATCTGCAATAATTTGTTAAGAATTCGACTACATGATGTTGGATCTTGTCTGATTCGAATGCATTCAGTAATTCCACCAGTTAAGTCTGCAAATCCATCTAAAGTAGATCCGTACTTCAATGCCTCATAAGAGCCGTGTAATCTGAGGGAAACGAAAAAGAAAACAAACAATGCATTAGCATAATATATTCATTCAGCCAGAATTTCCTGTAGTACAAATAAGTATTTAGTAGTATGGATTAGTAGGAAGGAGCACGCACAGACAACATCACGCGAGATCATCGCACTAGAAATAATTTAAAAGGACATTTATCCATTTTAAACGCCTCCATTCACAAACTAAATACAATAGAAACCAGAAAACCAAAACAAATCTCAATTTGCTTTGTAAGGCTACATGAAACAATTTGAGATCATTGGCAATTCGGCCAAACTTCTCATTCATGAATTTCTTTATCAAATCAGCACAGGTCATAATACACACACACTTATGATTTACTTAGCTATTTATGTAGGATGGAGTACTAAAAGTATTTTCACAGGAGCTGTCATCCTCATTTTGGACATATAGCCATAACACAAGTCAAAGAATTCTCTGAGCTGACATTAGAAAATTTCTCTGCAGAGCACAAACAGCACAATGGGCAGATAAACATTAACAATTGACAGATTTGTGTTTGCTATTCAAATTCAAGGAGGTAGCAGTAGCAGTCTTTGCATATTACATGCTCAGTCAACATTTATTATCATCCATAGTCCACTTCCACATATATTTCCACCACTTGCATTTACATTCTCTCATTTTATCTATGCGTCAGTAAAATGTTTATGTATTTACACAAACCAAGTTGCTACTTTATTTATTGTTTAACTAACAGAGTGTACAGTGTACACAGCTTCTTGCTCTATACGATTTCTGTTGCGATTGTCCCCATTTTCTTCGATTCTGCATTAGTACCAAATCTTGACACTTATTTAAACAGATGAGAATCAGCAGGAGGATAAAAGACTTACACTTTACTTTGGAATAACAATGCCCGTCAAAGCCGCAACCAACTGAAGCTAAACCAAAGCAAATCAAACCACGCATTCAATCCCTCACTTCTACATTATATTATTGCAAATTGCAATTGCATTCTCTTCTATTGTAAAATACCGCTGTAGGTAGCCAACAATTGCCTTGTTCAATTAGTTTTCATTGTAGTCCCGAGCGTGCGTAGATTTTATTGTCATTCCAAACTGTCTACATTGTATTTAGACGGACACAGTCACAAGTCACAAACGCCTTCTTACTTTTATGATCGATAGGTCCACAAATCAAAAATAGGACATAGCTAACATATTTTTATTTAGCATGTGGCTATAGTAGTGAGATTGATTATGCATATAAAGGACTACGTAGATTTCTTCAACTCATATAAAGCCCCGACAAGAAAAGTCACAATTCTCTTCCTAATGTACTTGTTGCAATTAGTATTACCATTGAAAATAGAAATGGTCAGAACATTTTTCTATTTAACAGCTACATGATTTTATACTTTGATCTCCTAACATTAAATTGCCGACATAATTCCCAACACATATCATAGCAAGTATAATATATCTCTTGAAATCATTTTAGGCATAGCCATAGCCTCAAAGTCGAATTATCAGAGAAGGTCCTCTTATATTAGTAGATATATATACATGCGACAGTCTACGAAGGAATTATAATGCATTTAGCCACATTTATTTACTAGCACATAAAGCAAGGACATTTACAATGTACACGACAGGATTTACTACGGTACTAATACTAATAAAGATTGATTTGATTGCGTTGCGATGCCTGTTTTCTTACATGTACTCACATTTATTTTACAAGTACAAGAAGGGATTTGCATCTATTTTTTCTTCAAGGTTTATGACACTAAGGTTTTCATACCACCAATAATCCACATAATTATGGATAAGTACATGCTCAGGTTATACACTAGACACTCATAGTTAATAGTTGGTAATGGCATTCTTGGCTGATGTGAGTCATTTACGTTACGATATAGTTAATGTAACAACACAGTAAGTAGGTATAATGCTTATTTATTGTAATGGCGATGTGGTAGAAGGATAAGTTAATCGCTAAGCATGAGGACACTATAAACTGCTTACTACTACTGGTCAGTGTGGAGCAAGCCGTTACAGAAGGCTATTTTTAGTTTGTGCACTCAGTAGTACATCATGACACATTACATGATAGCAACAAAAGATAAGTAATGACTATACACAGTTGAAACACTTAATTATTTACAGATAAGACAAGACACGACAGTTACATTCTTACGTTTATTTTATCCTGTACCGTAATGTAATGAAATTGAGACTCTCTGAACCAATGCATCACTGGCTTATTGTAACTGTGATGCTCAATACCAAAAGTAAGCCATAATAATATTATAGCTATATACTACATGAAAACTAACCACACTAAACAGATGCAGGTGTCGGTAATCTCCATTGTATTCAATTAAGATTGGAATTAGAATATTGCCATGCAAAAGTATTAAATGAACTGAAATGTGAATTAAGATCCACACAGCATGCAGAATTCCTTTGGATACACTAGTCAAGTCGCAAAACGAATACTAATCTCAACGCTTATATTTTACTAGTAGGTCAAACAGTATACGAGTATACCATTGACATTAGCATACCTAATAGACCTTCTCAATTTATGTAAAGTCAATTAGTCACTGCCACAACATTGAGTATAAAACAAACGCCGCTTGTGTATGAGCTACAACAACAGCAGCTGCCTGACGCTGATACGTCTGTAGCTTACTAGTCCGTATTGATGAGACAACGTTCTGTCCTTTTTAAATAAAGGTCTACCCCAGAGATATTTGGGAGAATTAGAGTTAAACTGTATTTTACTTTCTTCTACTAGTTAGGAACCCAAATGATCAGGCAAAATAGGCAGGATTGCCACATTGAATTCTATTTGTGGGTTAAACTCTTGGTGAAGAAAACTCAGATATGATAACGCATCAGCTGACCTAGGGGGGGAACAAAGTAACTGTGTATTTCTGGTGTAGTACATTTATTTCAAGTAATAATTTAGAGATGAACGGATTTAGGGAAAACTCCAGAGCACATATCAGTATCAGAATAAATACCTGTGTGTACATATAATATTTAAATACTGTGAATGTGACCTTTTTTCCGCAAAATGAGTATCTCACGACTGCAACTCTAATGTGAGTTCATGGCCCTTACTACATCATGCAGAATATGCATTTGCATGTCTTATTGTTGTAGATAGAATTTCTCAGATTACAATAAGAAAATTTATTGATGTAAAAGCGATGGCTATTATATGGCTTTAATAGAGACGACTACTTCTTTAATGTTATTCTATGTTAATCAATAATGTTAACGAACAATGACTTTATACTAGAATGGGTATGTCATGCACAAGAAATAAACATTCCTAGATCGTTCGAAGAGATGAGAGCATTGAAATCGAACAGCGCTATATTAATTTAATAAAAGTGGACACGTATTGCGAAAGGCCTTGTAAATACATCGAACTTGTGCCAGCTTAAATTAGCACAGAAAATTGCATTAGCGAAGAAATTAGTTGTAGTTAGGAATTCTGTTTTTATTAGATAGTTAGGTAATCAAATTTTTAAAGTATTCAAGACTAGCCATTTAGATATGTTCCTAACGATAAGATCATCGTGTGTTATTCTTCTTCTGATTCGTTGTGACTGTGAAGGCTTCTATGGTATGATGCAGTTAAGTAGTAGTAGCCGAGCGAATTGTTAGCTAACAATATGGATTAAGAACAGTTGGACATAAGATAGATAGTGAGTTGAACAGGTGTGCCCAGGCTGGACTAGGCCAGTCTAAATTATCATAATAATGCTATGATAATAAACCCAGATGGGCATGAAGCGTGAGATAATCTTTTATAATATACCTAAGTACCTTATATTCAAGTAGGTATACACATTACAATAACAGAGGATATATATAGGTAGCTCGTGTATAAATATTATTTCAACATTTTTCTCGCTTCACTCAATTTCGTCTCAAACTTTAAAAGAAATCTCCCATTTATACAATAACACTAAAAAATCCTCTCATACCTATTTACCTAATACCTACTTGTGGCTCATTATTATACCAGACAGAGACTGAATCATTTGCTACGTAAGAGGTAAACAAACCATTGCAGCTCAAAATGATCATCGACACTAATATTAGGTTTAGGTGCAACTGCAGGCACGACTTTCCAGTGCAGTGCACGGAAAGCAAATTTTAACCTAAGAAAGATATTTATTTTTCGTTTTTTGTCGATTTGCGTGCTAGCTTGAGTAGTTTCGGTATAAATGCATTAAATTGTTATGCCCTACTCAAAAGAATTATTAGGCTGCATTCGTATTCTATGATTTGCATAGTATCATACGTTTTATGATCCACTCAAGCGCCCATTCAGTGTGTACAGACACAAAATAAAGCTTTCATTAAGTCTTTTAACGTGTCTGCAAATATATTACATGGATCATCAAAGGGTTTTAATGTTTATTATTAAGCATAGCTATGCTTCTAAAGCGTGTCTCAATATAATACGCTTAAAAATAAGTCCTACTTAAAACACAGTATTGCTACATGTCTACGTGTAATCTTTGCGTTTTTATCACTTCTGCTGTTTATAAGATCCAATAAGAAAAAAATAACAATAATACACTCCAATCCACATCCAATACACTCATTAACAAACTAGCTAGTAGTTATAGTACGTATTTAAATGGGAAAAATATTCACACTACACTTGAATTACTCTTAGATAATAAAATAGTGAATAGTGTTAGATATTCACTTTCATTAGTTTGATTTTTAAGCATAATATATGTACAGCATACAACTATGAAGTAGACGAAACCTTTCATACCTACTGTTGATATTATCTAAAAATGCAATCCAAATATACGTGCTGGCATGCAATACGCATATGGTGACTACTAAAAGGAATGGATGTGTCATTTCCTATCTAATCTCCTTAAAACTCATATATTTTCCATTTTCTTCTCATTTATTACAATGATACATATACATTACATACTATACAGAACTCTCAATTTTACTCATTAGCATCATTGTATCAGTATATAATTTCATTATCATTTCGTAATGAGTTCATTTGTGCTTACGCATTCTTGTTAAGTTTTTGTAAGTTAAAAGAGCAGCTCATATCATTCTCAATTCAGGATAGGATATCTTTAAACGATAAAAAACGTGTAGAACTTGCACTTAGAAAAACACTTTTATCATACTCTATATATTTACGTTGAATGACCAGCACATATGCTAACTAATTGTACGTGAAACTACTTTCGAAGTAAGTACTATTATAAAAAGTGACAGTGCCGCGATATTTATGTGTGTGGGTATATTATGCAATTTTTAACGCATCGAAGTGCACCAAGGCGCTTACCTATAATTTTTTCTCAGACATAAAATGTTTTCTCATTTTGCAGAGCAGTTGCAGTTTAGAACGGTAACGAAAATAAAACAGTTGTTGGTATTCACAGCGGGTGGATATAAGAAAAAGGCAAAAAGTCACTTGCACTTTCAATTGTATAGCATATCGTGAAACAACAAATAGCTCATTTACATAGTTAGCAGCTAGCATATTGAGTGACATGATGACAATGACGCAATACTTACATAGCTAAACACGACTTTTACAAATTATACCTGTATATGATATATAACTGAAGATAGAAATTCATTTGACATCTGCACATAACAATATCCTACTATTACATTACAATGCAACATTATTCTCACACTGTGCAATTCATAAGGTGCTAGTAA
>JABASI010001409.1:0-25267 GCA_019776505.1 Tomocerus nigrus
AATACGATTTCCCCATTTCCAGATACGATTTCTCCACACCCCCATATACGAAATCATATATTCGAGTTCTCCGTGAACCATCCGCTGTATCCTCGCCTACCTTTGCGGAACATTTATTCAATTCACAAATAGCTTTTTATTAGAACCGAACGTCTTAATTTGCAGTAACACCAGAGTCTCTAGAGCGTAACAGTAGTTTATGAATATGATCAAATTATTTAGATGACAATGGGTTGGGCTATGCGTATTTATGAATAACAATATAATATTATTCGACGCATCTTTTTATTTCGATTTATTCAATTTTGTGCATTGCCTATGCTGATATTACAACTACTTACAAATTCCAGGTTTAGTGTTAATACCAATTTTTCATATGCATGTAGCTAGTAGGTGCGATTTGCTTTTATGTTTGAGATCTCTAGTAAAAGTAATTGCTATAGGATAGTGTAAGGAGTAATTTTTTATTCTTTTTGATGATGGCGGTAGGTAAACTGAACCATGATACTCAACCTATAGTATGTCGAATGACTATGCTGACTTTATCTTTTCTTATTCTAGCGTCGTAGGAAAATTTCCCAGATAGTTCATTTTACTAGGATCTTTAATCACATGAAGGTGATTTTTGTGTGGTGCATCTTGCGACATATCTAGTCTCAAAATTCATATTTTTGGAAGCATTTAGCCAAGTCTTTTCGTATTGTATTCTCTGTTATTTACAGTATTCTTAAACTTATTGATCAGTAATATTTCTGTAGTAAATAGGCTAATTGAAATGTATTTTTAAGGGCATATCACATAATTTGCTTTGTAAAAAAACAAATGAATGTATTATTTGTATTTTTAGTATACTAGTGTATTAAATGGGCAAGTGAGTATTTTCGAACTTCACATTTAACAACGATTGTGTACAATGCGTATGCGTTGAAATCATTGAGCGATTAGTTTCAAACTGCATTGAGTGCGAAAGTAGGGCACGGAACCTTAGAAAAGGTGGGAAATGTAGCACTGGCTTCACACCAGTAACTTTCTCCAAAAGTAAACTTACCTCTGTGAAAAGCTCTACATACACACACTATATATATCTACAATTTGTTGAGATGTTCAGCAAATGACACACTGTTGGCATGTTGTTTCCTGGCAAGTGTGCGTTTGCTAAGAACGTATATATAGAGTGTAGAATGTTGGTTGAACAGCAAATGGCTGTGTGAAAAAGTTATGGTCACGTTGTTGTTGAGGGAAAGAAGTGAGGCTGGCCGTAGTTTTGCTTGGTAGACTTCTTGCACTTCATTTAAGTCTTAAGTTAAGAAGTAGGTAGTAGGGATGTTGGAAGTAAGTTGTAGGAGAAATGTAAGCCGGGGCTGAAGTATAAAGAAAATGATTGTGAAGAGTCTATAAATATGTCGGATCAAGTCTCTTGTTCTACGAGTGCGATGAACAAGTTGATGTTCTGTCTGTAGTATATAAATGAGGAGGGAATGGAAGGAGAAGAGTGAGGAGGAGAGGCTGGCTGGGCGGTTTAAATAAAGACCAGTGGTGTTTAAAGAAAGTGGAGAGAGTGAGTATCGGCGAAAGAGAAAGTGTCGGGGAAAGCGTGAAAGATGCATTCGGAGCTGATGCAAGTAAAACACCTTAACAGCCACTTAATTCTCAGTTTATGGAAGCGTTAAAGGCACTTACTAGTGAGCGAGATAATTTTTCCGTACTTTTCGATCGTGTGACAAACGGCTCTTTTGAGAAAGAACAAAAGAAACCGGAACTCGTGAGCTGAGCCTTGCTTTCTCTCTAGTCGACTTGAATTGCCCTGAGTTGTGGTTCCGTTCCGTTTACTCCCTCTTCCCATTCGCATTCAAAGAAACTTTTCGAATAATTTGTAACTTTTCGACAAATTTTCAGAAGCCTTTCCAGAATTCTAATCTTCCCCACTGTCTCAATTCTGTTTACTTATCCAAAGATTTGTGCCTTTATTTCCTTTCCTAACTTACAGGTGAGTGCTTAAGTGATTGTCATTTAACGCTAAAACTCTCTGTAGCAAGATGCTCTATGATTCGAACTGGGGCTTCATTCCTACGATTTACTCCCCCGTTTAATCTCGGCGGACTTCTAACTGCCTACTAACTCACTAACTTATGACTCCCTTTCCAACTCACAATCAGCATTCAATGCAGACTGGAAACTTATTTTCTCTCGTTACTTCCATCTTGTTATATGCATCGAACTTAGTACCTAAGTATATACTTTACCATTGCTCATACATACTACAAACTTAACCAGTTTGTATTAATATAATAGTCAAATTCACGAAGAAAACTAGGCTGCCTTCCTTATCTCACAATTGCGGTCGTACTTTTTTACAGCTGCTGTTTTTTTAATAATAAAAATGATCATAATTTCATACAAAAATTATTATACCTACTTATTTAGTTTTTGATTAGTACGGCCCAGAAAGCAAACAAATTAATATGCGAATTACGGATAGAATTGAATTGATGAGTAACCTAAATAAAATATTGTATCCTCAAGAAATTTGTATGTAGCGATGCGTATGTAGCGATCGAACTTTTTATTTGCCCAATGTTTGAAACGTGCTTTCTTACGAGACTTTTACATTAACTTATTATTCTAAAGCCATAAACGAAGTGCAATTGTATTAGTGTGTTCGTTCTACGGTGTATTTCTCATCAAATGTCTTTAAGTGCTTTTGCTTAGTGTTGTGATTTATTTTTCCTATTGTGTCGTTTCAATCTTCTCAGGATCATTTAAGTTAATCTGATGATTCCACTAACCTTCCTTATCTACCTAGCGATATTTGAACGTGCTTACTCGTCTGGTTACAAATCGATAGATTTTCTTCTATATTAGATATAACCGTCAACTAATGCTCAACTAAACATATACCTGCCATATATCAGCTACCTATCACTTTAATAGCGCTACTGTGATCACCTAACCTTCACCTTAAGTAATACTTCAGCATCGCAATAATGTTGAAAGAAAGACACCTAGCAAGTGCAGTTGATGTAGCACACTGGCGCTATAGTTTTCCTTACAAAAGGATGCACAAATATCTAGCTTCTTGACTACATGTAAGTTTGCTCTGGATTGATAAGGATTCTATATAATAGAGCTATAATAAACCACGCTTTTTTCTTGGAATTTGATTGCACGTATAGCGAATATTTTTGGATATCTGTAGAAAAATGGATATAATTATAGTAAAGCTTTTACTCTGGTATATCTGTACTTATGTACCTCTGTATTACTCAGTTCATTCAAAGGTCGGTTGCATTGAAAACAAATTAAATTTTGGTAGCTATTTATATAAGTCTCTCTCAACGCGTCAGCCGTAACTGTAAAGATCTCCCTGAACTACTTATGATTGCATATCCATCCCTTTGTACTCTGGCAGAGAAATCAAGCAGAATCAAGCAGAATTCTATATCAATCATGGAGCATCAAAAGAAGTGATAGACCATAGGGACTGAATGATAATTAAAAGGCTTTTAATGTCCTTGCGCTTTCATCTTTTCCTTTTTCACATGACTTGGCCGTAATTTATTGCATTTTATGTCACATACATATCTTTCTATCTATCTAGTCTATAGTAGGTAACTATAATACAATGTATATATATTTATATTATGCCATATCGTGAAATACTTGGTCTTTAGTATATCTTTTTCATAAATACCTTAGCCATAATCTATCAACCATATAAAGTATAAAAATACTTTATATTCATACTTGCTTAGTGTATATATAGTTTAGCTGTAGAGACCGCTTCCTAGGCTTCCTGCATTGTTTTGTATTTTGACTTGGTATTCCATTTAATCATCTTTGTTACTATTCTTTTGAGCCCCATTATCACAGTTATCAAAATCACTCGATTCAAAATGGATTTCCTATCTTCCTAAATATCTCATGTACCTTTACAGTAGAAACATTCTCAATGACAGAAAATTAAAATAGCATGCAATATAATACTCATTTAGCCTTTTAATGGCTGAAAAGTATGTATTTAGGTGAAAATGTTATAAGAACTATTTACAAATTTATAATATTCATTTCATTCTGTATTCATGAGTCATTATCATTAGTCATTAGCATTTTGTACGTACCTAAGCTGTTTATTGTTAGCACATTTATTATAATAACTTAACATTTATGGGCTTGATAAACAGAAGGTAATGTCGAGATTGTGTGTATATACATAGAACTGTGTGCCTAAATTAATTTACATTTTAGTAACTTTGATCTTTTCGGATTCAGTCTTCGTGAAACTTTTCCACCTCCAGTGAATGTAGTTGAACTGTAAATAAAGGGAAACACAAAGTAACGCAAATATGCTTTCTCTTAATCATAAGATAAAGTCGACTCAAAGGATTTCATTCCCTTTCAACTGACTTCTACCTAGTTTTCATGTGGAGTTCATCATTCTGCTTCTGTGGTGGATTAATTCCAACTCAACTGTTTGAAATAGATAGATGGCAACAATCGCTGGAAGAAGTTTCACTAGCTGAGTTAATAATTAGTTGCACTCAGACAATTTCATACCTGACTATGACTTGAGTTGTCAGACGTCATTAAGTTTATTTATGCAATGACCTGAGTTGTCCTCTCGAACCCTTACAACTTAAATAACACAAATAACAGCTATTATCTTTTACTAATACCTACCTATATGTACATGGTAGGCGTTCGTTTGAGGTTGTGTTTATTACACTGTGCTGTTTTTATAATAATGAGAGATTACCTGTCCAACATAATAGAATCATTCAGCCTGGGTCCGTATCATTTGAATACTTTTATGAAAATAAAAATACACGTGGAGAGATTTTATTTATAAAATGTCGATAAGTGACCAAAAGTAGCCTAGAGACCTAAAGATGAAGATATGAATAAAATGAATGTCAAATAATTTAAATAGTTTGGCAATAATATCCACAATAATTTTCAGTAGGTGTCATTTTCTAAATTAATGACATTTTGTACTTCATCTTCTTCATGTAATGGTGCTGCGTAATGAAATGACCCATTTACTGCTACTGCGTGTAATTCCATAGGGTATGGAAAATTGTTTTAGTAATTTGACAACATAATATTATGTTATTAAGTACATAACAGAGGTAATAACACAAGTATATAACTTGAACATCGAAGGCACTAGATAATATTATGTAGAAGTAAAATATATAAGTAAAACCATTGGCCAACTAATTGGTATTGAAGGCCAACTAATCTACTAGTATGGTATTGTTAGAGAAAATTAACATCTCTGCAATTTATCAAGTGTAAATGGAGTGAAGTTATAGGTAGGTTTGGAAATGGAATGTAGGTTAACAAGTGAGCTGTTGTAAGTTTTCACTCTTGAGGCTTGAGGTAAACTCTTGTAAAGATTCTGATAGCATTCGGTCGGAGTCAAAGAGTTAAGGGGAGGGAACGGGTATAGATAGATATATACAACACTTGTTATAGTAGGTAGGTGGTAGGTAGGTAGGTCGCTATCAGAGTAGATAAAAGATGTGCCTACCTGCACGGAGGTAAATATAATATTATTATATCCTCTTGTTTCTTGTAGCTTTAATCTTGGCGTGGGTAAGTATATGATTGTATACTTAGGTATATATAGTCTGTGTACAATTTCTAACAAGCTACACTTAGCCAGGTCGAGTAGTAAAGAAGAAAGAGTTTTCTTTGAGTGTCTGAGGAAGGGCAAGTTTTAAGGAGCTCTCTGGTGAAAGCGAACTGTGAATGAGGATAGAGTTGAACCTTTACAAATTAGTTCGCTTGTTTCCTAAAGTAAATCATTCTTAGACTTTGTTGCTCTCTTTGTCGTTGTAGATGTATTCCTGTCGTCTCGTTCGTCTACTATAGCTAGAAATAGTAAAGTCATAGAATATTGGAAGCTATAGAGAGAGAATGAGTTGTCTGTGTACAATGAAGAAAGTAGGGAACTCTAAAGCGTGCATCTCCTCTCTGTACGTACATTTTGTGTATGAGTAGCCTTATATTTAGCAGGTTATGTGTTTATATAGTTTTCTCTGTTGTATTGTAGGTTGAAAGGCAGACAGTTATGGGCTTCTCGAGTGTTTTGTTGTTTTCTTGTTAACTTTGTAGTTTTCTTTGTCTTTACTCTCCGCCCAGTTCTCATGTCCGATTCTCGTTACTTTACGATGAGTTTGACCTGTGAGATAAAAGAGAAAGTTAGAGTAAAGTTATTGCTGGCCAAAGTCAAGTCAATTGATGTGAGTTGTTGGAGCTGACGCGAGAAACATTTATTAACGTTAATTGCATGTAGGTAGTCTGCACTAACTAACTAAGTTCAGTTTTCTTATTGTGTTTTCATGCCGATGCTCTTCTCTAGCCTGGCTAAATAACTGAGCGCTGTTATTTCTGTCCATGCACGCTGAAATTATTTTCTGCAAACTTAGTTTACTAATACTCGGCAGATAACCATGAGCGTCGTTGTACACGCTACATAATTACATTTAGTAGGTCTTACACATAGGCTTCAGTTCTTAACAGTCCTGTTTGGTAGCCAACGAACTATAATATTCTTTAGTTGTGAGCTCTCTATACTAAATTGTTAAGATTTCATATCATGGGCAAGTTTGAAACATTTGAGACGTGAATAAAGTTGTAGTTAAATAGTAGTAGTTGTATATGTATGTGACTAACAACCCTTTTGGAACATATCGAAAGGACTGACATTCAAATTAAGTCGAATCAGTCAGAGAGAAAGGGAAAATTCATTAGGAAGGTTTACTTATCGTGTATGTGCATGATCTACTCCTTCTACGTGTTCTTCACGTGTTCTGCCAAAGGGAAGGCAGAATTTATCACTCGATTTCTCTTTGCTTTATAAATATGCCACCTAACTACTGATGTAATTTTAAGCGTTGGAATTAAGGAACAAAGACTTTTCAAGTCTCCGAGCTGGCAAGAAGTGAACACTCCTCACTTGCTTAATGTTCTCTGTACAAGGAACGTGTCCTTCCATTTATTTTGTTAATAACGGAAGCCGAATAAGAAAGCTGGGCGAATAGATCGATTCTCTAAAGTAACTACCCAGAAATCTCTGCCATTTCCCTTATTCACCCTTTTCGTTTGATTTGACTTGCCTTCGCCAGGCTTCTCTTCACTTCCTTTAACAAACTTTGTCAAATCAAATATAGAGAGAGAGAGAGAGGAGCTGCTGACGGCTACACAAACACCAATCTCATTCTTTATTGTACTCTCCACTATGAATGTAGTCTATATAAATACATGGCTTTCCTTCCCTGCCTTGCCTTGCCCCCTCTAAGTACGCACCACTTCAGAACACTCTTCCACAAAGCCAATTGTAAACAGAAACTACGTTAGCGAGCGAGTCAATTAATTTTACGCGTTTCAACGGCTTCACTATCTCTTCTATTACGTATTAATACATTATGCCCTAGCTACAGAGCTTCCTATTACACGGAGAACTCTAAAATTCCACGTTGTCCTACTTAATAGATACGAATGCCAATTTCAACCTATAGTGTAAACATCAATTGTGTGGGAAAACAACCATAAGTTCTTCAAACCAAAAAGCCATAATTTTATGCAACTGGTTCACTCCATGAAATACAACCACCATGTTATTTTTGTCCATGACACATTTCAATGTTTAGCTAATTTTATTTTAGAGTTTCTGATTATTAGTTAGAAGTTCTTAGTAGATTCTAAAAGCAAATTAATATCATGTTGTATTGAAGCGTGTTTTAAAAATGTAATTCTTAAAGTGAGTGCACAAGTGCCAAATAAATTTCCGTCAATTTATTATTGATATATTTGCAGGGAGAAGAACTAAAGCATTCGGTTGGATCCGGGATAATCATGAGCAACCAAAGTCTCGTTCTCCAAGGAATCAATCGGAAAGCCGCCGGAAATTACACCTGCATTGCAACGAACGCTGAGGGTTCCACTGCCAGTAATGCGGTTCTTCTCAGTGTCATGTGTAAGTGTGTTAACTATATGTTGCTATACTTGTCCAGGTTTAACTCGCACTTTGTAAAATGGATCTCCATTAGAATTTCATCATCTAATTCTCTAGCATTAGCACAATATCTACCTACAACTTACCTATACATAATAAGCATCTTATATGCAGAGTCCTTGCTTATTTGCATAGAAAACTCTGTGTTCTGTAAGTAGGCTAGTAGAGTTTGGCATTTAAATTATTTATATTCTTCTGTCACTCTCACTGTCTGTAAGCCAATTCCATAGTATTACTTAGGTAGTGCATAGCATTCAACTTCATTACATTCAGATAATAGAAAATATAATTCGGTTACCTTCTACAATATTGCATCACAATTCGGAATTCATGTTTCAATCTGAAACTCATTTGAACTGTGACCAAAATGCTGTGAGCTGACAGTAGTTGCGACATAAAATCGAGTTATTTGTGAGAGGGGCGTCACCAGTTAATTTGCTCTAGGAAAATTATTGACATTATATAACTGGGTAATATGCTGTTACACTTATTCTGTCTTGCACTCTAATCTATGTACATAAACGCAGAATTGAGTTCCTAAACGTACAATAAACTGCATCAGTGAATGGTATATGGAAAGCAAACTGTAAATTGGCTTAACGAAGGGCTCTAGCCGACATCTAACCGTCGTCATCATTGTATGTCATGAAGGGTTAACAATTGAAATTTGTGTCCTACACGAAAAGGTAACTAAACCAAACTAGTAAATTGGACAAGTTGTCACGTACATGTAAGCATAGCATAAGTGTGTTGTTACTGTACACAGTGTACGCAGTTCTATAATTCAATGGTACATGGTCTCTGTCAGTTCATGTACTTAAGTATACGCACCCTGAAATTAAATTAGCATATATTTGCATGCCTTGAAAGCATATAGAAATAGCAAAAGTCTTGTTTCTTGATATTTATTATTTGCCAATAGTGTTCCTACGCATTATAGAAGTAGATAGCAGATAGTGTGTATTGGATTCTAATTCTAATAGGAGATTGGGATAAGGATTTGTAAATTGGAACAGCGTTATGCGTACTTTTATCCATATCTAATACACGGAAGTATATAGATTGCTGTGTAGGTATACATATAATTTCTTTTCACGCTTATAGTTGTCACTCTGTTATTGTAGTTATGCGTGCATAGAGTAAATAAATTCTTTTCGCAACAGAACCATACTACAAACTATATCTGTAGTGTATGCAGGCCAAGAGACATTAAACTAGATCTAAAAAACAGTAGACTACGTTTTCCATTCTTAACATGCCAATTGTTGTGCCTTGTGAGCGTTCAACATGTAAAATCAGTTTGAATGACTGTAAAGGAGCCCCAAGCCAAGTCATTTGCACGTGCTCTCTCATAAAAACAATAGAACAGGAGGTAAAAGAATAAACTCACGCTTGAAAATGTAAATTTTTACCTCCCTACTCCCATTTTACGCATTAACTGAAATGTATCAATTTATTGCGTGTTTAATTAGGCTATTTTTTACACCATAAAAATTTTGTGCACGCGAAGTGAATCATTTCCCAAATTCCGCTTTTACTTAGTAATACTTACTTTTCTTTTTTGTGGATGATGTATGAGGAATAGTATTTCTATTGCGTTTTATATCCTTTCGTTTCTTACACTGAAAGCAAACAAAGCTCTGTTTTCTTTAACATGTGCCGTAGGAGAGTTCTTTCTGCTAGCTCTAGCTGCCTGCCTTGACTAATCGTCGCTGTTCATTGAGAGAAAACTTTGGGGAAAGTTAATATTAAGAAGTATGCATTATTTAATGGGAAAGTGCGGAAAGAATAAACATTCATATACTTCGTTACTTACTAACATATGTAGCTAATAAGATAAAAAGTTATTTGAGGTTCTGTTCTATGGCTTTAGTAATTATGTATGAAATGTAGTAGAGCCAAGTTCGTATTAATATAAAGTAGATAAATACCACCCAATGAGTATACATTTTGGTTTTCGAGACTAGTCGACAAAAACTGTGCCCAAGTAAATATTAGTACAAGAATATAGTTTTGATTTTCAGTCTTATATAACAATTATATAAGTGTACGCATATAGTAGATACACGTATATAACTGACTTATTTATTGTAGCGACTGTTTATGCTGTAAAGCAGAATTAGTAGGCTATAGGTCTGTACAGACGAAATTACAAATGCACACTATTTACTCAGTAGCCTCACAGTAGAGTCCAAAAGCTATTAGTATTAGTTATGCCATTTGAAGTTATTTAAGCGTAGTGTAGCTGTAGCCTTGGCTCTTTGTTAGCAATAGAGCCAGAGGGAAGAGTTTTAGTTAGACAGCGCGTTCTAGAGAAACTTTGTTGTTCCTTTCCGCCTTTCACCACCAGTGAAAACATTCTCATGGTTGACTTGATGGCAAGTAGAAATGGCTTGCTTTAAAGTTGACTTGGACTTGATTCTTCTTTTCTGATTGTGAGTAGATTTGGAGTTAGGCACTAAGGTTTAGTCGACTCTCCTTTTCAATCTCTTCCTTGCTCTTTTAATAGATGCACACAGAGTAGAAATATTTACTGCCACGTTGCTTTAATGGAGAGAGAGCGAGAGAGAGAGAAGAGACAAAGGGAAAGACATTGAAACGAAGAGAAAGTTGTTTTATTGAGACTATAGACTTAGATTTTCCTCTTTAAATGCCGCATTTGTTCGACTCCTGTTAAGTTAGCTCCTTTTTGGTTTGCTATTTGTGGACAAGTACAACTACCTACTTATGTATCTGCCAATATGTTTTATAGCTTTGAATTTTATTTAAAGTCTATGTAAATAAATTGGGCTGAGACAGTAAACAACTCGCTAAACTATTGATTTACGACGGTGAAAATTGCAAAAAATGTCCTTAATAAATTATTCAAGATAGACAGACATGTTTTATGGGTCTTTCTATATGCTCCTCTCCAACGCTTTGTTGATATCAGCACATATGGAAAGACGTTGAGCAGATAAGTATAACCGTTGAGGATGCGACTGCAATAATTCATGTCGTAAAATACACTTCAAACGACTAGCACATATACAACAAAGATACTAACAATTTTTAAGATCCTCTCTAAACTACAAATTTTCATGCCTTCTCTTTCATTACAAAAAGATGAGATGAAATGGAACTTTCTATCGTCTCTTCATGAATTTGTAGATATTTTCTTTTGCTTCTTAAGATGCATGACATATAATAGTAGTGCCTACTTTTATCATGTAGCTGTAAGAGTGTGATAGAGATACTTATGCTCTTCTAGTATAAATACACAAGCATTACACATGTGAAAGTATGAATTAAATGGAATATGAAATGTCTCATAGAACATTAAGCTGCAGGGGAGCCTTTAGAGAACAACGGGGACTCTGACTTTAGTTCTATTATTGTTGCTCTTGATAAATATATCACAATCTTCACAAAATTTACTACTATTGCACATACCATTGCACTCTTAACAACAAACTACATTTACAAATATCTACATCATTTTATTTGCTTTTACACGTTCGCTTTGACTAAATGTTATAAAACCATCAGCTTCCATTTGCATATCAATTATAATTCAGTATTATAAAGTTGATACTACATCATAGCTGCTCATAAGACATACTATACGGAGTATGATTGAAGTTCAAGATTTTACTGCGTACCACGAGTTACAGGAATTATTTCCACCCTAAATTACTACGGAATGCATGCAACAATAAGTAAATACGAGTCTGACAACTATTATAGATTTGAAAAGTCATATTTATTGTGATAGGGGACAAATCACATTGTTTTTTTGCACACCACAAAATGTCGTCTCTGGAGAATGTCACTATTTGTGACGCTTATAGTTAGCAGAATAGTGCAAGTCATATGCTGAGCTCTTAGCTGTACAGGTTGATTACTTACAAGTTGCATTGATCTACTGCTACTCTATTTACAGCATCTATATTACATACATAGAATTTTAAAAATGTCTTACTTTTATGTCCTTTTATGAAACATTTTTAATGATGATATTTACCCTATGGTATCTATTAAAGTATAATGAATTTAAGATTTAGGTACATTTTAATTGCTGAGTGGATATTTATTAAGATTTAATTGCAAAAACATAGAGTGAGAAGTAATGTTAAATTAATGTTGTTCTTGTGTGTGTGATTGTAGATTCGGCGGTGTGTTTAACGGAGAATGGAGTGACTGTCGGTGCCTCAAAGGGCGAAACAGTTGGTTTGAGATGTGCTGTTGAAGCGAATCCCACGGCATTGGATTTCGAATGGGAATTTCACGGTGCTGGTGACAACGTGGATGTAGTGCCGGCTGGAAAGACTCAGTCCCACGGGGACCTCTCCCGTTTCTTCTACACTCCTCAGACTGACTCTGAATTCGGGACTTTTCTTTGTTGGGCCAGCAATAAGATTGGACGACAAGTGCAACCATGTGTCTTTCACGTCGTGGCCGCAGGTTTGTTTCTTCCATTACCTCTGCTCGAAGTGCGATAGACATAGAGTTGAGAGATGTACTACTATCAGATAGCTGCTAAAACGATATTTATACATCCAAATATCTGTCTGCTCCACCACTAGAAAATAGATAGAAACTCGTGCTCCCAAAACCAACTTGTTCGCGGCGGAGAGCGGCTGGAATAGGAATTCTAGTAGGTCACTTACCTAGACTTACATTCCTTTTAGTGTCTTCTCGCTGCAATCTGCAGGACATACAATTTTCCGTTCCATCTACCTAACTGTAATTCACTCGAATGTATTGTAGGTAGTTACATTCATTACTCTCCTACACTTTACTCTTCTTTATAGATTACTTTTGTAGTAGTAGTGGGTCGTCGGAAAGTACACACATGACTGTAGTATCTGTGTGTGTGTGTTGGGCGGGGAGGAAAGCGAAAAGGTTAATGTAATGTACTGGCCATATAATATAAGAACTTGTATGTGGGAGACTTAACAAGATGGGTGAATTCAAGGAGATTTAACGTGTACTCTACCAAGTTAACAACGACACAAACGCACAGACATAACCTACATCATTTGCATAAAAACATATATCACGGACTCTTGTGGTCCTTTCCTCTTTCTCTCTCCCTGGCATTCACTTCCATTACATTACAAAGAGAAAGTCAAATAGTCTCTTTTAGTGTTTGAAGGAAGAAAGCAGTTACCATTTCATACGTTGCAATGCCTTTCTGTTGTATGTAGCCATAGAAGAGTCCACAAAACCTAGCAGAAGTGCTCTCAAATGTTATTCTTTGTACTCTACTATGCACAGACTACAATTATCTATAAGGACGCTCAAAACTAGAGTAGTAGGTACATGGAAATGTAGGGGTACTACTGCTAAAAGTACAATTTACATAATAAACATTTCTGTTTTCGAGGGCTCTGTATATTCTCTCTCTATTTGCATTGCATCTACTGTCTAATATTTACAAGGATCCATACATTTATAGTAGTAGTAGTAGTTGAGCTAGCATAATGGTTATGTCATCCGAAGAGTAGCGCTGTATGAGTCCATGTAGCACAGTTCCAAAATAATAAGACTCTTTGAGGTGAGTTACGTAGGACATGCACTAGAGAAGTCAGTAGTCCTCTAGTCCTGCAATGATTCAATGATAATTCATTTATGTAGCAGCACAAAATGTTTTGCTCTGTTTGTTAACTGATCTAGTAACTCCTCGCTCAAAGTGCTACCAGAAGAGCAAAGTCCTTCTGGCCATATGTAAAATGGAGCCAAATAAACCTTACCACTAAAGACTAAAAGCAAAACATAATTCCACTCTAAACTCAACTCTTCAAAAGTTTCATTTGTAATTTGACTCGATGTGGTAAGGAATATCCTACTCTCACAGAAAAGCAACAGAAGAGACTGTAATTGATACCATATTAAATTGAATTCAAACTAACTGTAATATCTATCATTGCTAATGGTTCTGTCGCTGTAAAAGTAATATTTTATTTACCTCATGTTAGCAATATTTTTGAAATACAACTCAATTTCATCTCATTCTAATTCTACTTAATTCCAAGTAATTATGCCTATATCTTTTAGTGCCCGATGTACTTAGATTAGCCAAATATTTTAAAGAGTACATTGACCCATGTAATTCCAAACTTGGTTTTATTAGTACAAATATATCATCAAAATTGATGAAGCTCCATAAATGGGAAGTTTGCATCAATTTGTATCTAATAATATTAAAATGTTCCTGCCTAGACTTAGTGTATACAACATTTATTAAACTAATTCATAATTTGCTGATTCTGGTGGTTAATTAATAGTTTCAGAATTTTGTTCAGAGTATATGGGTAAAAGGTTACGGGCTCTGAAGAAAGAGCACTGAAGAAATTCACTTTGACCATAAAATAAGTCTTATTGGCAATGACTCTTTTGACCCAAATAGAAGAAGTAAGAAAATGGGGAAATGAAAAAGAAGTACTAAATAATGTCCTTAAAATGAGTTGAGTTCCGTAACCGAAAAATGGTTTCATTTACTCCAAATATTAATTGTAGTTGTAAAGTATGTCAAGTTATCATTTAAATTTGGGTAAATTTTAAGGACGAAATGACTTCTTTTACGACCCAAAAGCACCCTACGCAGAGTACATTACAATATAAGCCTCAATATTGTTTTAGTGAATATGTGATATGTGAAGGTAAATAGATTTACGAGCTGAGAAGTTGCAAGACATGGTCTGTTAAATGCGATATGAAGAAGACAAACCCCGTTGCATTTATTAGTGATGTTTGTGTATAGAAGAGCGTGTAGTCAATGTTAATATTAGGTATGCTAATTCTTCGTTTCCCATTCCCACTTCTCGCTATCAATGCGTTTCTTTGACAGAAACAAACAATGGTGGTGCGGAGACACCGTTGAATTTGTGCGCCTAGTTAGTTAGCTGTGTATGTATGTAGTCTACCTAAATACAATGGGTAATTCGAAACTCGACACGTTAGCCTTTAGTGACGCCAGTGAATGCATAGTGTAATGAATTAGCCGGAGCAAAGCTCTTCAACCTGAACTCGACCATTCATCATTAATCAATTTTAGTAGAACTGAAGGCATAGGAGATTGTAGTGGAGACACAGGAGTACAAACAAACACTTTTCATGTATAGAGAGAGAGAGAGGGAGAGTGAGCTGAACACTTACAATCAACATCAACTCACTTGAGAATATCACTCAGCATACACACCACTACAAACAACAGAGCCATTCATTCATTCACTACTACTATGACACTCCTGGGCTTTCACCCAGCATCGCATAACAAAACAGCAAATTATTGGCACGCTATTTACTTCTCTATTCTCTACATACACATCCCTTTTCCAACTAACTCTATACAATGCAAGTGTAACCTATTTACCTTTATGTTAGCTTCTGTAATAAACTAATTTTGTCTTTTACACGGAACCGGTAAATAAGGTCATATCATTATTATGCCAACCTCTAGCATCCGTCCATTTTATTCCCACACTACAATGCGAGAGCAATGTTCTTAACTCGACATGTCATTGTCTTCAACTTGTCATGTATTTCAAACGAACAATTTCACAGGGCACAAAATGACATCCTTTAGGAATTCATTGGCATGCATGATCAAGCAAGTGTTAATTTTGTCAGTGAATACTTGCCTCATTTGTGTCTTGTCAAACAAAGACCAATTAATTACTGAAAAATAAATATAAATTGAGATACCGCAAATGATACGTAATTTCATCATTCGTAAATTCACAATATTACTTATCAATTAGCAGCAGATGTTATACACAAAATGCCGTTGGTACTCTCATGATACGACAGTATGCGATTCTTGTGCTGTGTTAGCCGAAACGAAAGAAATGAACCGATCTCTCGCCTGGAATTTATATTTAGTTTGACAAAAAATGTGAATATTCTAAAATAATTCCTTTCTCACAGCCAAACAATTTTTTTGTAAGATTGTTAAAAAATACACATTGTGCATTATGTTTATCTAGGTTAAACGAGTGGTTTTAATATTAATAATAATATTATTACTATATCGATGAAGCAAGTAGACACAGGTAGGTAATAAACACATGACAATAGAAGAAAATTTTTAGTTTTTTAAAGAATGATGCACGTCTGTTATTATGTCCACAAATTTTCTGAAATGAAATCGAATTTGAATGTAAGTTAAGTACTAGCAGTGTATTTTAGGCTTCTTTGTAGACGATTCTGAAATGGCTACTGTGTCAATGTAGTATTTGAATTAGGACTACCTGCCTATAGCTATGGAATGAATATAGTGATAATAGTTAAATGGAGAGGAAGGCAGGAAGAGTATAGAGGCTGCTGCTGGGAGCTAAGTGTAGTTAAGTATTTGGTAGAAAGTTGTATTATCTGCATAAATAAGTGAATCTGTAGGTTTAGATAGCAGTAGGTGTCAAATTAGGTATTTGTTAAAAGTAAGCTCTTACTGTAAGCGCAGCTAAGTTCTTTTATCATAGTGTCTAGAAAGGCATAGTTGGCTAATATTATTCGTGTGCTAAGGCTTTCCCTGGTCTAGCATCAAGTGATTAATCTTTCCATTTTAGTGAAAACTGAAAAGCTCTTTGAAGCGGCTGTCGACAGCTGTGAAGGTGAAACCATGTTTTCGCATCGTAACGGACTACTACAGACTTTATGCAATACAGAGAACTCTGTTTTCACTAAATCCAGTATGTAGGAAGAGGAAGCATGGTTGTCGACTCCTTGCTACACGTTCAGCTCGTAGTAGTCGACTGTGGATGGATGTAGTAGGAGGATTGCATGCAGACGTAGGCAGACATATCTCAGTCTACGTAGCTATTAGCTATAAAAATCAAATAAATGTGAGTGTTTTTTGCTATAGAACTGTCTATATATTGTCGGCCACCACTAGTAGGTATATTAGCAATAGATTTAAGTGAAAGCTAAGGGGTAAATGATATAAATAATGAAAATCATGGAGAATGAATAACGTGTAAGGCTAAGTAAGATCGGATGAAGTGCAATTTATTAAGTTTTTATGTAGCAGGAGTGAAAGTTGGATTTTCTTTTATCTTTTCCCATTCTATTCTGTCTGTTGCCTCGTGTAAAAATTACGTATTAACACTGCGAATGCAACTATATGGCAAAGGAATCCACTTTGTGCGGCATATATAAACGGCAGGTACTAAAGAGATAGGTGAGCAGTAGATGTTATCCTTTGTGTTGCGTGTGTGCATAACTTTGCCCAGTTTTAATTTAACACTTTCCACTTGACGGCTCTGATTATAGGAACAGATTTCGTGCCTAGCCCACTTTCTCCTTTCATATGGCTTAGAGGATGAACTGCTATGCGTTAATCTAATCGTAAGTAAAACTAGGTAAGTGTAATCAGGTAGTGGAAACTATAGGTTGCTCCGCACATGACATCCCNAATCGTAAGTAAAACTAGGTAAGTGTAATCAGGTAGTGGAAACTATAGGTTGCTCCGCACATGACATCCCTCTCTCTCTCTCTCTGTGCTCCGTTTCTCTCTCTCTCTCTCTCTGTGTAGCATGCAGAAAAGAGAGAATAGTGTGTAGGTAGGGGTAGGAGTAGTAGCTACTAAAGTAAGATAGTAAAATATAAAAGTAGTTTGATGGTAGCTCATAGTTGAGGCTGGGAGAGTCTCACTTGAATATCTTATTTCAAGAGCTAGAGCATATTAAGTTTGCGGTGGATCAAAATGAGTCGGCTGGCCAAAGTTATTTCTACGGCTTCCACATTTACATTTTTGGTCTTTACTGCCAGCCGTGTTCCTTCCATGCCATACTGTGAGAGACTTCATATTGGATTTTACGGAGCTTTTCTCTAGCCATGTAGAAAAGAGCCGGAGAGCTATCTCTGTACAGTACATACTTATTAATGTACATGTAATATATGTAGGTAGCCCCCGCTCACGTAAAACGTCAGATCAGAGCTGGGATAACTAAAAAGAGTTGAGACTAGAGTGAGAGAGTAGCTAAATGGTTTATACTTACCGAAAGCAATGCTAATATTATGCTATCGTTATAAATGAGAATTTTGGATAATATTAAAACTGTGCGGAAGATGTGTGGTTTCATGCTCGTTGAGCCAAAGAGAGAGAGAGAGACTGTGTTCTTGGTTCGTTCGCTTGGATTTGTTCCGTTAAACTTATAATGATTTACTAGAGCCACTAGATAGTGTTTAAAAGGTATACGCATAAATAATAGTAGCAGTGCCTTTTAAGAGTCAGCTCCGAGCTACCTTATGCAATTATGTAGATAATGTAATAATGCAAAATACTCTGTCGAGCTAAAAGAGTAAGGAACAATCTAATATTATGCATCATGTTGAAAATCTATCTCTCTCTCTCTCTCTGTTAGAAATATAATGTAGGGAGGACTGTGTAATGTGCAATATCAGTCAGAGTAATTCGGCGAATGCATTCATGACTGTTTTGTTGGAGGATGGTTGTAGGGATGGATGGAGGGAATGGTCTCAGTGCACTCCGTCCGCCTATTACTACAATAGATTTTACAAATGAGATTATTACGTTCGGCCCCAACTCGGAATGTTATTACTGTAACTGATGTGTTTGTTTTGTTTGCAGTGAAACCTCATCCGTTAGAGAATTGCAGTGTGGTCAATCAGACGAGGACAATGATCCACGTCGAGTGCAGTCATCACCGAGAGTTGCCACCCATTCCCGATCAGCCGCTCTTCCGCATAATGAACGAAGACTCGGAAAATCCAAATGCTCATCAGGATCCGGCACAATACGGTCTTTTCCCCGAGTTCTATGTCATGGAAGTGTGGGACCTTAAAAATCGGAGCATTCGTCGTAATCTCAGTGCAGAGTCTCCCGTGTTTATTCTGAAAAACCTCCTTCCTGGTTCCATGCTCAGACTTATTCTCTATGCAGCCAATTCGCACGGGAAATCTGATTCCATCGTTATTGATGCTGCTGTGGCAGGAGATGCGGAAAAACAACCTTTGGGTAAGAGCCCTGTAAACTATTTATAGATTATAATTTCCTATTGTTAGAGATATATATCTAAGGTGCCTCTAGTCCTTCTCTGTGAGGAAGCAAACATCCTCTTAGTCGACTCTGAATTATAAAGTGTTCGCTATAAGTGGTTTGTGTTTTTGGTGAAGGGATTTTTTCATCTCATTTACATTAGTTTCTTTTCCTTTAAACATTTTGCTCACATTTAGCCCATTCATCTCATCTCTTCGCTAGTTGTCTTTTTGCAGCAATATGTTTTTCTTGGTATTTCTGGGAGCTACTTCTGCGTAACTGTTCTCTGTTCCGTTCAGAAAGTCTCAACTCCTGTAAAATCAGTTCTAAAAGCAAGTCTCTGTCGTTTAAAGTTACTTTCCCTACGTTCCTTGGCACTGTATGAAAAAACGGGGAGGAAGAAGACTGATTTATTGTCTTGCCTATCTTTGAGATTTATAAACTGCTTAGCACTATCTATCTCTTTTCCTATATTCCTACCTACACAGACAGATACTTTATTTTACTTTCTGGTTTGTTCTGGTCTGTTAAAGTTCGGCAAGGACTATTAGTACATGGGAAATGTATATTTTTCTTCTCGATAAATGCAGATATCGTGTCTGACTACAATTCACTTAGGGATAGTGGAGCTATGCATCTAACTAGTAAATAGCTGGGGGAAGATATTCTTAGAGATAGGCAAGGAAATCAAATGAAGGAAAATCAAATCTCGTCCGTGGCTTTAATACTTTTAATATTTCGTCAGAATATTTGGAGATTTTATTATTGTCTTGTCTCCTTTTCATCGTTGAGTGAAGCTGAGTGGAGTTGAGATGTCTTGTCTGCTTTTGGCTCCAGAACAAAAGAGCTTGATAACTGAAGTGAAGTTGTTGTAAGTTAAGTTGGCGTTTAAAAGTCGACTTCATTGAGCTCCTTGCTCCCCGTCCCATCTCTTCGGGTCCTTTATTTTATTTTAGTGCTGCACAAAGAGCAACAGAGCTACGGCTAAGGTCGTAAACTAAAGATGCTTTCCTTTCAGTCAACTTGAGTGAGTTTTATTATTAAAATACTTTGCCGAATGAAGACATGAAAGTTTGCAAGGATTTAAGCCAGTCGAGTGTGTGTGGTGTAGTGTACTCTATTCTAATAGTTGATTCCACTCTCTCTCTCTATCTCTATCTCCTCTAAGCTAGAAGAAGACACATATCTCACTCCTATTATCTAATATAAAATGAAAATATGATAACATGACGTAACATACGAGCATCCACCTACTTTTGCTAATAATACAATACACAAAACAGAGGAGACACACACTGGAGAGGAGATGCTGGAAAGTAGTGCACGCAAGGGGTGCAGGACTGAAAAGATAGCATCTGATGTGACTCTTATTACGTCCTACAGTCAAAAGTGAAAAGAAGAGAAAAGCTAGGAATATGTATATTTATTCATAAAGAGACTTTTGGTTCGTTGGTTTGTAGGTTTTAGTTTGCATCGTATGTTCTGCTCTGCTACTTAGTCAAGTCTAGTCTCTCTCTCTCTCTCTCTGTCTCGCTCTCTCTCTCTTTGGTCTGGCATGCTACGACTATTAAATGAAACATATGGATTTGAAATCTGTGTAGGACCATTACTTAGACTGCTGACTGAATTGACTTGAATAAGTAATGTAATATGTTGTAAAAGTGTGTCTGTGCAAACGAAACGCTTCAAATGAAACTAAATTAAATGAATGACTGAGTATGTACACTGAGTAGTAAGTAAGCAACCGAAATAACCTACTAAGTGGATTGGACAACCGAAGCAGAGGAAATCAAACCCAACACACATATCTACCTACTACAAATATACTTGACTAAATGTAGAGACAGACATACAACTTTCAATAGCACAATAGTATAAAAGTCAAATTTAGTGAATTAGACGGAGAGTGGATGAAGAGAGTCTGTCTATATATATGTACACACTGTCTCGAGTGCTAGTAGTTAGTCTGTGTGTATAAATAGAAGAGTTTCCTAACCGATTGTGAATAGTGTAGAAAGCTGGAGTGAAAGAATCTGGCGAAGGAGGAGCAATGAATGAATCATAGTTGATAGTTCGCTTGGAAATAAGAAACTTGGCTTGTCTTCCGACTACAGTTAACTGCATTTAGTTTCTTGGTGTTAGTTCCTTTGCTTTCTCTCTCTCTCTCTCTCTCTCTCTCTCTTCACTTGACTCCGTATACACCTACATAGTTGGTTGGTTGTCGTAGAGAGAGATATTAGAAGCTCTCTCTCCTCTCTCTGTTAAATACATACGGATTCGCATTCGAGCTTTACTAGTTTCTCACATTTGAGAAAGGATGAATGAGTGTCTTGAATGAAATGAATGCTAACCAGAAGTAAAAGTACAGATAGTTGATAGTATGTTTAAGTGAAAGTACCTCATATAGAAGTTTAGTAGTTTAAGATACTCTCATTTCATTCCACTTTCCTTTCGCTCCTTTTTCTTCTTGGCAAACGGGAAGAGAGGTTTATACTGATACTACACATATACCTATATATATTATATTTAGAGAGATATATGTAGAATGGATATGCGTACACTAAGATTCTGGATCTATGTCTTTAGTTTATAGAGTCGGATGGAAGAAAAGTCAAGAGAAGACAGGGTGGGTGGGTGAGAACTCAAAGTGAGAGGAGGTTGCTCCTTTAGTCGAAATAAATGGAATTAGGAAGAGTAAATTTATGATCGAGTGAACGTAGGAATGAAAGGGGAAAGAGCGCCAAGCTAAAGCCAAGCCAGCCAACAAGAATAGGAATAATGTATGAAGAATAAGCACTAGTTTCTTGAATCACCACTATTATTCTGTCTATTATACACGTTACTTTGCTTTGCTATCTTATGTATAGGTATTTAGATATTTCCTATATATAGTTTACTGTCTATTGCACGCAGTCATGCCTATATATCCATCTATCTATACAATACAAAGATATATATAGTTAAGGGAAAGCGTAAGAAAATATGGACTGAGAAGAGTAGACTTTTTGGTATTAGTAGTGAACTGCTAGGCTCAAGTCCCTAATAGTTTAGTTTCTAGTGTTTCTGCAGAAGAAAATAGTGTCGTGGTCCTGTGTGTGATTGCTTGGAGGAGAGGAAGTAGGAGAGAGAGGAGCAGTGAAACGAAATGGGAAGTAAGAATAAGAAAGACTTTGCTAGAGTGAGAGTTTTATGAAAGAGAGACAAGGAAAGAACTAAAGGAAGAAGACAAAATAAGAGAAAAGGAAATGGGTCTTTATTCATTAACAGTAGAGAGACCGCAGTTATAAATTTTCAGTTGCTCCACACAAAAACATTTTCACTAGCTCAACTTTTTCCACTTTCATCCGACTACATAGCTGCAGTGATATCTTTACTTTTCATCGGACTACACCAACCACTCTCATTCTAACTAAACTATATTCTCTCTCTATTATGTATAGATATACATAATAGACGTAGTATAGTCTCTCACTACCTTACTAAACCTCACAACTACAGAACATAAAATATGTATGGTAAATACTTAGATATTGTTAGTATACTTCTCACTGTAATAACTCCTGTAAAAAGTTAATAGTTATTAGCATGACATATACAATTCTCCCTTGCCTGTACACACCAGAGCAGCAGCAGCACAATGAATTCTGTATAGAGAAACAGAGGACAGTAAAAAAATTCGCTAACTTAATTATTATTTTCCACGAGATGGTTAAGTAAATGCAATTCAGTAATGAAAGTCTATATTGCATGGCACTCTCTGGCTTTTCCCTTCTCTAACTTACTTTTATGATTTTAGATTTGCATAGAACATGTTTTACGGAATACGCTATTAACAATATGACATCTGCTCACGAAGGTTATAAAAACATCTTATGGGATGGATAAGGCAATGTCTAAAATAGTCGAAACAGTTTCTAAATATTTTTCTAGTCTTTTCAAATATTCAACTGCATAATAATACATGATTCTATTATATTATTACTCATTCGGCAATCCTACAATTCTAAGAGCATACCTACGCACCTGTATGTAATATTTGATTCTGAAATATATTATTCTACTTAATTCAATTTTTGTCGTATTAGTGAAATTGTGTGTTTGTCTAGAAAAAATAGAGGAATTGTTTTATAGTTAAGTAGATTCAGTTGTTTTGTCATTTTGTGTTCTATTAACATTCAAATGGAGATTTCAATGTGGACAGCATCTGTGCATTCACTTGAGTCGACGAAACACGAACCAACAGCAATGGTTTGTAATTACAGTAAACTATTTATGACTACATTATTTTGTGAGAGTTTTGCCTAAATCACCAGAACCAGTTGATAACTTCAACAGTTCCTGCTATTGAACAGGCTCTCATAGTAAATTGTGCATCTTTACGAGCTTAGAAAGTTAGGGCTGGTGGGAAGTATCTGTAGCATAATAATTTGGAGAGAAATAAGACTATTAGTCAACTGGATAGACTATTAAATTCCGAGTTTATAGATAGAATTGCATATGATTTAAGAATAAACTTTCTTTATTATGTCCGTGAACTAGTAGTGCTATAAGTGATACGACATAATGTAGATAGATTTACCTACGCAGTCACTCCTTTATTTAGCTTTGTTTAGAGATAGAATTTAACTACTCCTGCTGCTACTCCTTAGATATTTACATTAGGAATGTATTTATATAGAAATTATGTTCCTTCCTACATTACTGCATCTTTCTTCATAAGGCCAATGAGTAATTACAGTATTTTACAACAGTAGTACAGAAAATTATATAAAGATACAGAAGAAGAGAGAGAGACAGGACAGAGTGTTGCAGTTAAATGTCTATAAAAGTACTTTTCTACTAGCTCCCTTTAAAACTTGGAAAGTTAATGTCCCCATTCAATGAATAATTACATCCATATTAAGGAAAACCGAGGAGAATAGAATTTACCTTCTACTTTCTACTAGATTTCTTCAGCTTTGAGTTATCCACACTTCCAGAGACAACGTTAGGCTCTTTTAGCCTATCTCACTAAACTATCTAAGTGCTAGGAGTATAGAAAGAAGAAGGACTCCAGAGCAAATTTTAATGTTTACTCTCATTTCCCATAGAAGTGCGATAGCTGCAGAAAGCTCACTAAGCTCTCTCTCTCTCTCGCTCTCGCTCTGTACACTTCACTATATCTTATTTTATGTTATTACTTATAGTAGTGTGTATATGCCGTCCCTTTTGATCCCTCTAGACACTCCTTACAGATCTTTCTTTCTTTACTTTACGCAACTTTCAACTTTCTCTCTTTGCTCTAGCTGTTTTCACCCTACTAGGTCCTCCACTAACTTATTGTGATAAAAACATACTTTTACTATATTAATCACAGTATGCACCATGTATATCTTCATACTACACAGTTTTACGTAGGAATCTATTCATTTACTATATATTTATATACCTATATACATGTAGCTCCATATAGATACTAACTAGTAGCTGTTAGACCATAACAAATATTGTATCATCCGTTCTGCGGCAAAATTCCTTGGTGGAATCTTAAAGATATAGCGTAGGCATTCTTCTATGTTAAAGCTAAGCTAGTTAACGTATCTAAGTAAGCGTAAACGTAAACCGTAGCCACTAGAACCTCTTACCTGAACATTAATATTACAGAGAATTACATACTTGAGTTCTTCTCCTATAGTCACTCCACTGTTTTCCCCACTACTTAAGACACACTTACCTGCATTAGCCTTCTTATTTTCTTTGCTTTACTCTCTTGAGTCATTACACCATTACACAGAGCATTACATCCTGTTAAACATATCAACCTCGTCAACTCCTGATGGATGCACTGCACTCCTTAAACTCTTACACTCTCATCCTCTCATACATCTAATATTTATACTTTGTATGCACCAACTATTATTAACTTTCGTAAAACTGGAACAGCATCTTTTCATGCACTTACGTAACTTAAGGAAACATATTTAGCTTTTCCTACATTTATAAAACAAGGGATTATTAGTGTACATATATTTGATTTAAGCCTTCGAGTGCAATGTGCATTATATCCATAGGTACTAAGCTAATAAGTACTTGTTACACCAGTTACAAAGCTCAATAAGTAAGTATTTATGTGTATTTGTACATCGTAGACGTTTGCTAGGGGTGCTTATCTGTTTACTTGTAGAAGTATTTTTAATAAGGAAAGAATAAAATTAATTAATCGCTTGCGTCATATGAAATTAAATGATATTGGAGAAAATTAATTTGTGAAAATGCAGCTAACTTCC
>JABASI010001410.1:0-25255 GCA_019776505.1 Tomocerus nigrus
CATGCCCATCTTTTAGGCAAACATTGGTGGGTGCTATCAACACTAATAAATGCTCTAATTCTCTTTCTATATGCATAGTACTTTATTCATCAGAAGTAACCAATAATGTTTTCCTTCATTTATGTTGCTTCCGTTTTCCGTTCTTCGCTTGAACTTCCAGGTTTAAGTTAGCCTTCAGTGAAGGTCCTAATTTTTAGGTTGACAATGTTTTATATACTTTACAAATTGATTTTTGATTATTTTATGTAGGTCGTTGGGGGCTTGTTTCGCAAGGTGATTGCTTTGTTTTGGCATCAGACTACCTGAATTGCCTGGTACATATAATCGAAGTCGGAAATGGCCTAGTTACATTTCAAATGCGCGGACTTGAGTTTCGTGGGACGTATTGTCAACAAAGAGAAGTTGAAGCCATTTCCGAAGGAGTTGAAGATGATGATGGTACGGAATTTAAATATTTTTAATTTATTAAACGATATGTTATTAGGCATATTATTCAAGGGCGATGTATGGATCAATCATTCGATGACAGAGTTTGAAATTAAAGTTGTAGATCTCAAGAATCATTCATAGTGTGTGTATCATAGTATTACTTGGCTACTGCTCGCTAGAAATGACTAACGTGCAAGGTAACATGATGATTCTTAATTTTTAAGGTATCTGTTGTTTTGAGCCTGGACATCTACCCCATATGTTGAGCGTGAATGCTGCGTTTAGTCAACGGTGGTTAGCTTGGGAAGTAACTGTTTCAAAATACGTTTTAGAAGGATACAGCATTTCTGATAACAGTGCAGTATCAATGCTACAAGTATTTGACCTACGAAAAATCTTGATCACTTACTACGTTAAGGTAATTCCAGAGACATTTACCTTACGTAAATACAAATAAGGGTTAAACATGAAAATTATTTTGTTAGCAGGTATCAACTACAATATGCATTTCCTTAATCATAGGTACCGTTTTTAAGAAACTACTAAATTGATTTTTTATTTGAAACAGAGTATTATCTACTACACTATAAAAGCAGAGAAATTGGAGAAATGGCTACATTCGGAGTCCATTGTTGGCTCGCTCAAAACTACCTTAGATAAACAATATGCGGATTTGGATCCAGTTTTTAGTGTCAACATTGATGAAGATTATGACTACCTTGCTTCTGGAATCACAAGAAATAGTTTCTGCAATATTTACTTCACTTGGATACAGTACTGTATCTCTAAGAAGGACAAGGTTAGCCATTTTATAGTCAATAATTTTTTTAGTTGATAATATGTATCATCACAACATTTTTCTACTTTTTCATTATTTACGCATGTAAAGATCAAAGGTCTATTTCTTATAATGCCTTGTAGTGTTAAAGACAAGCTGAACGAGAGGTTAAACAATAAACTGCTTTTTTCATCGCATAGAATTTAAAAAAATGCAATTTAAATGTTATGTTCTGTTCCAGACGATTGAAATTGAATCGGGAAGGGAATCGACGCTGGTGTCACTATGTTTCGCGTTGAGTATCTTGGCAAGAAGAGCTCTTGGTGTTGCATCTCATAGTAATTCGCTCTCGAGGTGACTATTTCCATAAATTATATATCATGTTTATGTATATGTACTGTAAGACAATGCGCACCCTTTATATATGGGTTATACAATAGCGGCAAACTTATATTATGTAATTTTTTGACCTTGATTTTTTAAAACCGTGTAATGCTCTTTGCTCTATCTCTTTAGATATTGCATATATTCTTACTTGTTCAATGGGTCAACTTCGCACATATCTATCACCCTCTCTGTCTATTTTCTATCATTCATTTGTTTATGCTCATTTTTATTTATCTTTGTAATTAATTTTTATTCTCAGTTCTGTGTCATGCGATTATAGTTAGTTTTAAAAACAGTTCAATGGTACTAAAAGAGACATGACAGGAATTATAATCAATGAGTAATCACACCCATTTGCTTGCTATATTAATATTGTGTATATCTTGATGAACTTTGACATGACATGATGAGAATTACATCATTCCATTGTAATTTCAGTAATTTGTAAATGACATGTACTTTTTTTAGTGTGGAGTTCTTTTTATATGGTCTACACGCTCTGTTCAAAGGAGATTTTCGCATAACATCGCAGAGGGACGAGTGGGTATTCAGTGATATGGACTTGCTGCGAAAAGTGGTTTCTGCTGCAGTGCGAATGTCGCTGAAGTTGCATCAAGTAAAAATGCTTTTCTATTACATGCTTTTTTATTCATGACAACAACGTAGTAAGCGTTATGTAAAAAAGTAATTTAAAGAAAGGACGCATTGTACTAAATCAAGATTAATTGAATCCCACAGGATCACTTTATGTGTCCAGATGAGTACGACGATCATGAAGCATTGTTCTCTGCCATTAGTTATCATGACGAACATTTAGTAATATCCCATGAAGGTGATCCTGCATGGAGAAGTGCTGTTTTGGCTGGAACTCCTGCTCTCCTTGCTCTCAGGTAACGATATAACTGTCTCGCTTTTGTTAAGGAAATGTATTGGAATTCGGAATTGAGTTTCCGGTAATAGTCTGCTTGTTTACACAGAAAGCGTTTTGTGTATACATGTGCTACGCTACGCATATTATTATCATGGTATATAGCAGATCGTGGCAAGTGCAAATGTAGTTAACTCATTGAGTATTGAAGTTGAGGAGTAGCGCAATCACTTCGGTATGTTAGGTTAAAGTATAGCAATGTATTATTCAAAAGGGTTGTTTGGGTCGATATGCAAGAACAAGTAGGATAGGAAAGGGAAAGGCATCATGGAGCAGGCATTTATGTGTTCGCTTCAGCATTTTCTTTCACTTCTTTCCGTGATAAACTTTCCTTTCAATGTTCTGGAGTCGACTTTGCGTAAAGACCACAACTTTGCTTGATTCTGTTGGAAGAACTTAGGGAGCTAAGACTGAAACTGTAAACTGAAGTGGGAAAGTGTGAGTGGTTTATTATAAATGGATGAAATAGCTATTTTGTTCTTTGTGGATGAAAGCTTGGAAAGCCTTTGAAGTTTGAAGGGAAGCTGAGCGCAAAAGTTTTTCTAAAACTTAAGTCAGCTTGTAAGAATAGAAAGGGAAGAGACATGACTCTCGCTCGCTCTTCTTCTTTAGCTAAGGATTTTGTCTGCCAAAAATTGTTAATATTGAATTGCTATAAAATGATAGGGCATACTCACTTTCTACTACAGTACTGGCTACGTAGAGATATAAGTCAGAGATATGGCACAACTTTAAAGCATTTAAAATAGGATTATATAAATGATGTTAATTAAGTATCAGATTCTCTGTATTTGTTTCTACAGAAAATAATGTAGGTAAATTAAAGCTTTAAAGCGTTTCTTTGAGACAACAATGTATGCGAATTATGAATGCGTTTTCTGACTTTTAGTCAATACTATTTGAGAAAGTTACAATGTAGTTGCTTGAGTATAGCAGTTATTATCTGTAACTGTGTGCACTTGAATTTAGTTGTGAGTGTTTTTTATCTTGAATTTCCAGGCACGTTTTAGATGATGGCGCAGACGAGTACAAAATTGTCATGCTCAACAAACGGCATTTGAGCTTTCGGGTGATCAAACTGAATCGAGAATGTGTTCGTGGTCTTTGGGCTGGTCAGCAACAAGAATTGGTGTACTTAAGAAATCGGGATCCCGAGCGTGGTAGCATACAGAATGCTAAACAGGTAAGATTACCTACAGACTTTTTACATAATAAAAGGGCACTCTGTCTCTGGAGGTCATCTTCTGTGTCCCTCTCATTTACTATTCTATTTTTACCCTCTCTCCTCCTCGACCAGTCATCGCCAAACAAACGGGAAAACACATTTCAACAAATGTTTTTATATCCAGTCCTGAATAAATTAAAATGTTTTGTGGGTAAAAGAAATCCGCATTTTTGAACCCCCTCCTAAGGATTGAGTTTACACAGGGATAAGTTTTAGACAGGTGGAGATGTGTAACCGGGGTGTGTGGGTGTTGTAGAGATTGAGTAGGTGGATAATAATGTCATATCATGTTGTTTTTGCGATTATGTTACAAGTCTTGACATTTCATGTTTATAGGCTTTGCGAAACATTATAAACTCTTCTTGTGATCAACCGATCGGCTATCCAATTTATGTATCGCCTCTAACTACATCATATGCGGATACGCATCCTCAACTTTGTTCTCTTGTTGGTGGACCAATCAGTTTGTCGAAACTGAAGGAATCCGCTATTGCATTATGGAGGCATATACGCAGACGATGTGGTGAAGGATGTTCCAGTGGATCTGCTGTTCCACGCGATGAGGACACTGCGTATGGGCATGAAGGTGTTTACGCAATGACTGCTGCTGCTGTTCTTCCTCGTAAGAATTTATCAGCACGTCATTTATTAGCCTTGTTAACATTATAATACAGAATTATTAAACTAAGTTTTATTTATCTGTTTCATAAAAGCTGCTGTACCAAGTGGACTAAACTTGTCCGGTAGTCAATCTTTAGATGGAAGTCAAATTGGAGGAAGTAGTGTAGGAAGAGGGTCATTAAACCGAGGAAATTTTAACCGAGGGAGTGTTGCATCAAATGTTTCTGGATCTTTTGGCAAGCCCTCAACCTCTACATTGGCCAGTTTGGCAGGTCAGTAGCCAGTAATTAATTAATAATGGCAGTTTTGGTTTCAACGGAAAATTTCTGGCATTAATGAGTAATCGTTGAAGAATAATTTGTAATATATTTTGTTTTTGACTGTCAGGGTTTTTGACAGACACTAATGGAAATAATCGAGAGAAAGATCGAGGTGATAGGGAACTAAGAGACAGAGATGGTAGAGAACTAAGTCGGGACAGAGAGAAATCAGTAAGTTTACAGAGAGTTCGAATCGTGGATGCCAATCAAGTTTATGACGGACTAAACTTGGGAAGAAGAATTGACGTAGTTTGGCCTGACGAATCAATGCGAGCTCGTGGTGGGCGCTCTTACTGGCAGAATTGGGTTCCTGAGGATGGAATGGAAGGCCTTGTAAGTTTATGCATTACTTTTTCTTATGCACTGCTGCATTAATATTAGCTGGACGCACACTTTTCTATAGTTTTCTTCTATCATTCATATCCTAGGTATCTTTCATAATGCAGTAGGATGAAAGTACATTGTTGTATTGTGTTATAAAAGCGAAAAGTTTTTTATTTACTCACTTAACAAGTGAGTTGTTGTTTGTTTGTTAGGTGTTTATTCTTAGTAGATAGGGCATGTAAAACAATTAGTACACATTTCGTGATTCTAATAATTTATTTAGAATTGGCCTATATAAAAGCTCTTCTGGTGCACTTTCTATGTATTATGCAAACATTCTTTCGTATATGCATAGCTATCATAGTAGTGCAATGCTATTTATAATGCATGTAGAGTTTGTAGACTATAGAGTTTGGTTGTAAGTTATTTGGTATACTTTATACTTATAGGTTGTTCACAAATGGGTTCCGTCTCACCGTGACCCAAAATGCCGCTCTATCACCGATAAGACTATTCTACTTTTGAAAATCGAAGACAAATTCGTACCTATTGCTGAATCCGGTGTGGTAGCTGATATGGGAATCGAACTATGAGTTCCATATATAATATTATGTAAAATGTTTAGCGTCGACTGTCACCTACTTACAATTAAAATAATGCAAAAAGTGGTTAGTAGATGCGTGTATAGTTATCATTTAAGATATTGGGATCCATGTGGCCATGTGTGATTCAGACAGAATTCAGAATTACTCTTAAATGTACAATTTAAACTTATATAAACCGAAACTTACAAAGTCTGATAGGAGATTGACTTTAAGATTCCTTCTTAAATATTACATGCACATATTTATTTGAGTCATTGAGTTGTCAAAATGATTAGCTTTTATGACAACGCACTTTAACAACGTTTCGCATACTTTTATGTATTGTCACTGTCGAATATTTTGTCATAAACTATCAACCTACAAAAATCGTCATTAGTAGATAGAGAAATTACATTGTTGTTATAATGATTATAAAAATAATACTAAGTAATCCTACCCTAGGCTATTACTATATTATAACTAAAGAGGAATTTAAATGCATTGTCTATTTATACCATTTAGATTAAGGTAGGATGTTGAAATATGAAAATTCACATTTGTTGATTGTAATAATGATATAAGTCAATTAATGTAATTAAACGTTCGATATAAAGAAGTATAACTCAAGCTAAGACAATAAAGATGTAAGATTTCGATGTGTATTATCATGTCTCTATCGAAATTCATCGCAAGGCGAAATCTTACAAATCATATCTTTTTTGGCTTAAAATTATTATTTGGGGATTTGGATTTGATACTTTATGTAGTCAACATGTTTGACCTCCGTTATAATACTATTCTGTATGGATATAATAAATTTATAGTTTGGGAATTCAGAAATAAATTGTTTTTGAGGATGAAATGATAGATATTGCCACTCGCCTTGCGATGAATTGTGATAGAGCATAAATTTTTATATTAAGTGCCTGTAATTTGTATCGATACGAGTAGAACTATTTTGACATTACATGCAAACAAGGTACGCAGATTAATTTGTTTAAAAATATTTGTTTTTTACTTAGATGAATACTTAATTGTGGAGAATGAAATTGTTGTTATAAACTTCCTGAATGAGAGTACTTACGGTGTGCAAATAAACGCAAGTTGATGAATTACCATTTTATCAAGTGATTTTATTTAACGACTTACTTGTGTAGGTATTTTATAATAGAATCGAAAATTTTTACACGTTGCATTATTAAAAGTTCACCATGTATTATGTACATAGCCTTATATGAAACATGCAGACTATACATATAAAAATACATAGATAACTTAACAATATTTTTGTATTTTACCGTTTAGTGTAGTATGCATAATTTCGCTTACAAATTATCACTTAAAGTAGTTGCATAGACGTACAATGAATTAATGCGATTATCGTTTTTCGTGTTATTCTTGTTCATCTGGGTATAATATTTTTAGCAATAAGGAGTGTAAGGAGTACCCTTGCTACTCAACTGACTTACTTATCTGTAGCAAGAAGATAAGTCATTGACATTATTGACTTGACCTTTTAGCGACTTATATGTCTACTCGATCTCTATTTAAATGTATTCATCGGCAAACTCTCATTTAATTAGTTAAACAATTACATACCTAGTTATATTTTCAGACAATTGAAGAAAACGTCGTATCTGTAATCTGTACGGTGGTGTCCTACCCTCCTACCTATCATATCTAGTAATAATAATAATATAATAATAATAATAATAACTATCGTATTGTTGTATGCATGGAATACACACATACATAAGTACAATAATGTATTCAGTGTATATATGTACGTACGGTATATAATAGCATTTATGTATATGTGTGTAATTAATAATAATTACTGTATTGTATTGTATAGTAGTAGTTTAGTTTAGTATGCATGGTTTACAGTTTCGTACTTACGACTCGAGAGAGGCAATCAGACTATGAAAAACGACAGACTGTAACTCGCCGAAAACGGAAGAGTGTCCACAGGAAAACTTTTGTTTGTTATTTTCCGAAGACTCTGAGGTGTTGGTATTGATTGTAGGATTGTTGTTGTTAGCAGCATGAGAACAATTATTATGACTATCGCTATTCGAACAATTCTGTGTTCTGGTATCTAATGAGGAAATTGTCGTAATGGGATTGCTAAATGAGCCAGAGCAGGAGACAGAGTCAGAAGAGTTGCTGGAAATGGAAGAGGATGACACAGGAAGTGTGAATTTGTTTTCCTTGGTGTCTGATGAGAAATTAATGTCATCTTGGGGCAAGATTGTTGTGGATTGCGCTCCGTTTTCTATTATCGAGGGTGAAGAAGAGATGGCTATTGGCATTGCCGCACTAATCGGTGGAGTGTACATGAACCCATTATTATTATTAGACAAAGAAGATGATGATGATGATGAAAGAACAGTTTGTTGCGTCTCCACCTCCGAGGCGGATGTCGAGGTGGAGACTGTAGACACATTTGATAAGTCGATAAGAGAGAAATCATCACTTGCACTCGAACTGACTTGCTCTTCTTCGGAAATGTCGACAGAGACACCGTGGGGAAGTGTAGCCGACGTCCCCCCTGCACCACTACCGAATTCAGAAATAACATTCACACTGCAGTCAATATCCACACTAGTCTCATCCTCCATATTTGTTGTAGCGTTATCATCTGTAGTATCAGGAGCGAGAGCCAGAGTCAGCCTTGATGGGCTCATTAGGCAGTTGACGTTGACGTTCGTGGGAGAAGTGAGAGAAGAATTCATTACTGACGACGATGAAGGTGAGACACAACCACTACGACTACTAGGAGGAGTATTACTAATGCTACAGATAACAGATGAGGAAGAAGAAGGCAGTGGCGAACTTAAGCTACATTGGATGAACATTGGAGTTGTGGGAGAAGTAGGCCAGTCAATCGATTCTTTATCTGGCACGACCTCTCTTCTGTCCACGGAGGAGACGTCTACTAAGGCGGATCCATCGTCAGACTCCTCACCGAAAATGAATGTCCGAGCTTTTTTCGTTACTGGAGATGAGCCAGTGTCAGTGTCGTCACAGGACATTGGAACCTGACTCTGACTAAAGGCTAAGGCGGCTCCGTCTGAACAATCAGTGCTACTATCGACAATTGAATTGGTGGGCATCAGCAGAGGAGTCGGTGGAGCGTAGGTTTTACTAAATATGGCCTGCAGGTCACAGCCATCTTTTGAATCGTCGGATGACTGCCGACTCAGACTTCCGGTTCCTAGCATCAAGCTTTTGAATGTTTGCGTTTTCGATGTGTTCGACGACGTGTCCATGTCACTTGTGTCCAACTCGTCTGCTAGAGATAAATGCATTTGATTCAGACGTGAGTAAACAAAGCTTTTTCGATATGGAAGACACTGAGAAAATCTTTGGTGGTAGCCAACACCGTGCCGCATCATTTTCTCTTCATGAACATCGTTTTGTAATTGTTTCATTGTATTGTTGATGAGGACTGATCGTCGGAGAAAGCTTTCAGGGTCTTCTATCCGCTTGATTTTCGCCAATGACATTTTCATTACCTTTAGAGAAAAGTTGAGAAAATTAGATTTTCCTTTGAAAAATCAAATTCCTTACGCTACAGAACAAAGGAGAGAGCTACAGATGTGAGAAAATGAAAAGATGAAAACTACTAAATATGTTTACATATAATATTTACTAGTCTTAAAATGAGAACTGCAAGTAAATAAAAGAAAGGGTGCTAACTTTTTTCCGCTCTTCGCGTAATCTGTATTTGGCTGTAAACATGGAGGGCCGCCGATGACTTCCTGAGTAAAGACCCCCAAAAAATGGAGAAACTCCACCAGTGTTTGAAGACATCGTGTTGTAAATGTGAATGAACTTAATTTTGCTATTATTCTTTCTCTTGAATTAGCAACAATGACAGTATTGAGTCTACTGTCGACAACAGAGCACCTTGGTACCTACTAAAAATGTTAAGTGCAAGTTTCTATTTAGATCTTGCTATACAAATCTTGTTTCGTCACTTCTGTCTTTGGATTGACCTCCGTAAGGCCTAAGGCTAAGGCTACTTGAATAAGTAAAGGTTGCTTGGTTGGGTTAGATTTGGTATTATCTTATTTCTTCTTTGCTACAGCTACTTAATAAATATTCTTTAAATGATATAAATATGCGTTTCGACTATGTTCTGATATTCCTACACGCTATTCTACACTCCTCTAGCTTCATACATACATATAGAAATCTTCGTGTGAAAAGGATGTATGCTACCGAAGCAGATAAACTTGAAACTAAACTAAAAATATAATATTTTCTAATGTGCTAACAGTAAAGGTAAGATGATTGTAGCAAAGAAAAGGCTCCGTCGTTGTATTTATCGGATTGTATTGTTGTCTTGTACCCTAACAATAAGGCAGGCAGTGGCATGAGCTTCTATAATAAAGGAATAGTAATAATAATATTTCTAGTCCTAGTCCTACCTAAAAGAAATTCTAGAGTAGTAAAACCAGTAGACTTATTGCTGCGGCATTTTCATTATTTTCGATTTCAAGGCTGCTGCTTCCTGCTACTGGCTAGCTACACGATTGCTACCACATTTGGAAAGGCAACTTTTGGAGTGGAACCCCGAACCGTGTAGACACTAGCTCTGCAACACAAAAATTAAATTGTCGTATTGTAGACTTGATTGTCATTATTATTCCCATTATAATAATATTATGACGAACATACTCTAAAGGTTGTAACACTTAACTTAAGACACAAAATTGTAATAAAAATCCAGAATTTAAGAACTACCTAAATTATTCGTAAAGACTAAGTATACACTTGGAATTTATCCAAACGTATGGATTTTATTTTAACTGATGTATACAAATATTTTTGTATTGACATAAAATGAGATAGGATCATGTATTGAGCATTGAGCATATGGTATCTCTACATAAAACTAAGATACGATAGGAGTAGTGGCTATAATGCATAGAGTGCACAAAATTAATATGCAGAGTGATGCAGAGTAATTAAATTTTAATCGTTCTCAATAGGTATGCTATATGCTTGCTCCTAAACAAATAAAAAATTATCTCAGTCAAGTGTTTTGCATAGCAGAGTGATATGTGAGTGAGCATTATCTTTTAGTTAGAAACATAATATTGTATAGAATTGGTGTAAAGTAGAGTGTTAAAGCTTAGCTAGTGTCTTTGTGTGAATGTACAATGTTCTACGGTACTTATTGAAACATTTAATTTGTTCCATTTAATTATTCTGCCATCGAGTCCCCGAGCGATTCATTTGCTTTTGAGCATAAGTAAAAAGAGAATGAGTATGTAGTTGTTGTAGACTAAGAGAGGAGAATTAAATGAGCTAAAGTCAAGCAATAAAATGTTTGCTTTGCATTGTACGTGTTTGTAAGTTGGTTATGTAGCTATTTATTTACGTATAAATATTTGTGAACATTGTGATAGATAGAAAAGCACAGGAGTTAAGTCAACTCTACTCAACTCAACTCAATTTACAGCATAATTAGATGTGATGTGACTCTAGTAGTATTGGATAAGCAAAGCTCACTCACTCAGAGGGGTCTATCTATCTATCTATCTACTAGTTTAATCGTTTACTCACAAACACTCCTATATAATATTATGATTTACTTTTATACGTATCAGTGTATATATCTATAGATTTTATTTAGCATTATGATTATATCTATATCCTGTTTACTACTAATATGACTAAAAGTGAGTATATAATAATATGATTGCGTTGCGTTAGATTCTATTACGTGTTGTGTACTATTGTCAGCTTTCGTAAAGTCGATCCTTTGCCTGAGCTTTGCTTTACATTATTTCAGTCAGCTTGAGTTGAGTTTTGAGTTGATCCTCAAATCTATAGTGCACTGTGTACAGTGTATATGCTGAGAGTGAGTGAGTGAGGCTGAGTGAGTGAATCTGTGCGAGAGAGCATTTAACTTTGTGTACTAGTGGATATATAATATTATGAGTTTTACACGAACAACCGTCCTCCTATATATCCACTAGCTACTTTGTACGCAGAGAGTGCATGTGTAAATATCTATATAAGTATATAGAGACATAGAAATGTTTTTCGAGCCTATAAGTATATGAATGCATATAGAGTAGATAGAAGGAGAGTAAGTATTATATTATAGGATGGCAGGCAGGCAGGCAGGAGCGAATGCTTAGTTTATATTAAGTTGATACTGGGTCGGGGTCTTGTTCTGATACATTGTCTGATCGTGTGTTACTTACCACAGCTTCAACTTGTACACATTCTGCATTGGCTGCGTGTGTAAAAGTTAAAGAGGTGATGTGGAGCTCGTAGAACTAACAGATAGTAAAAGGAAGACATTGTAGGAGAGCACAAAAATACACTCCTCTATTTCCACATCTCTCTCTCTCTCTTTTTCTTTGCAAATGCCCTGATAATTTTTGTTTGTTTAAGTTAACTTAAGGACGGAATCTCCAATCTCCTCCTTAATATGCTAAACTCTCCACTATTGATACACAGAGAGTGTCGTATCATGAACCAGAACACTTCCCTTCCTTATATATCTCCTTTATGACTTGCTTTTGACTATTTGACTCTTCTATACTCTGCACTGACTCCTCGCTTGACTTTGTCTCCTACTTTAATGTACATTTGCATTTATGTTACGTTGTTAAATTGCACTCGTAGCAATTTCGTTCCTTTCTGACGAAAACCAAAGGAAACCACGAAAGAAAATATTATTACGCTCTGCACCAACTACCAAAAACTACTAACTCTCCACTAAATCCCATTTATATGCAATCTCTATATATATGTAACACACTATCTCTTGTTGTGCTATACTAATTGTAAATAGAACATGGACTGTATCATATTATGTACCTATTACCAATCTTTCTTACTTCAACTACAGAATTATAAGCATAAATATAATAACAGTGTCTTTGTAAACTGTACGTACAAGTATGTAGGTATCTTTAAAAATGTAGTTACTATGTACGTACGGCGAAGAACAGAAGGTATACATTAAACAACCAAATGAATACTAAATATACACCCGAGAGCGATGAATTCTTATTTAAATAAAAATCTACGCAGTTCACTAAAGAAAGGCACTGCACACACTACAGATATACAATGACAGATGGTCGACTTGAACTGAGCTCATTGTCAGACTTTTCGACCGGACCCCTTCAATTGAAACAATGAAACCCACACGATCAATAATAAATGCGTAAATGATGAAATGGCTCATTCCAATACCATCAACACAAATCTACGTAGTAATCATATGCTGTTTTGTATATAGACGAATACGCAACGCAGTGTTATTGTATATAGCTATATGCATATACATACACACATTATGCACATATATAACCACTCTATAGATATATTCCCTAATAACTCAGATGTTATTCCTCTAATATCAACTTTGTATTTTGATATTCATGGCTTTTCACAGGAATTCAGGCCAGAAATGACAAATTGAGCTCAACTTATTTGATGTTGACGAAATATTAAGGTCAACCTTTTTGGTGTGACATTAACTATTATATTATTAAAATATTAAAATTCCTGATTGATATGAGAGGAAATAAGGAAACTGGATTTTAATTATTATGTAGTTACCGACTAACTATGTACAACTCTATAGGAAATTAATAGCTTACGCAACTACTTGAATATTTGATTGACCACTAGATATATTATGTATAGGTAATGTATACCTAGGTGCTTTGTATTAAAGTTGGTACTGTGCATGTATTGTATACAACCATTCTTAAGAAGATAGGTTGTTGTAACTTTGTAAGAGGAATGGAACCGAATTCACGGAAAGTCAATAATGTTTAATTGAATTAGAAAGGAAGTTAGCAAGTTGCCACAACTAAAACAGATAAATTCACAGTTTGGTAGATAAAAGAACTAATCTGGTAGTTTTAACACAAGTGAATTCATTGTTTGTTACAGTGCAACGCAACAGTAGTAGTATTACTATTAGTCCATTAGCCACACACACAAGTAAATAAAGTGTAATAATATTCTCTATAGTTAATATATGCTTATATGAAAAAGTGTAATATAACAAAGTATGACTTTGTTGCTTATATATATAAAAGTCATATAGAGAGAGGTACAGAGTACAGATAGAGATGCATTAGTAAATAATGTACATATATACAGATAGGTAGGTAACTGCTGGTTTGTATGTATGTACTTAAGCTATAATATTAGAGATACACATACCTAGATACATAGCTAAGTAAGTAGTAAGTAAGATATGTCCATATATTTACTATTATGATGATATTGCTGACTGTTTAAAGGTCTGTAAGTTGAAAATTGATTTTGCTGTCGAAATTTTGATTTGTGAATTGTTTTAGGAGAGAAAATAAGGTTGAAAATATGAACATACCTTGTATTAGATGCCGTATTTGTCGTATTTATGGAAATAAATACCTTCAAATCAAGTGTAAAAGTCGTTTTGCAAGTCCTTCAACATAGAAAGGCTTGAAGGCTATAGAGATAGAAATGTCCTATCCTTTGGGTTGCTGCAACTCGACTGATTGTGAGGTAAACCAAGTGAGGAGGAAGGGGATGGACCGTCGCACTAACAGCAGAACTGAACAGAGAACAGAACAGAACAGCTAACCCAAGTTAAAGCTAAAGCTAAGGCGATATGGAAGATACGAAATTTTTTAACTATTTTCCTCTTGTCTTGTGTTTGTGTTGTGTTGACTTGACTGGGTTGTGTATTACATTCTATTGTGTGTGTGCCTCCTTGTGTAGGAGCACAAGCAATGCATGCAATGCTCAGTTAAGTAAAGAACTTTCAGCTTTCCATTACTTCTTCGCCTCGACTATCCCTACCTATTTACGAAAATTTAATACTACGCTACACTTATAGAGACACCACTGCAACTACTACCACCAAGAACAGCAGTCACTTTACTACTCGACTTCACTTGACTACTAAAACTATAATACAAGATATGCCTATATACTATTAGCTCTCCTTATTTTTCCTATCCTCTCGTCGATCCTTTTGTTCAACGCTAATACCTACACAGATATAGTGCACTTATTATTGTGTGTCTCTACTGTAATTCAACGCAATGAATAAATGTACTGCTACTTTGTTGCGTTTAAATCCCTTTAGCATAGCCACCAGAAACAACTCCTAAATCAATGCATCTCCTCTCCAGTCGATTAACTCGAATTCAGTTTAGTTTCGATGGGAGACTTTCGCTTTTCTGTACATTATCTCGCTACCAATAAAATAATTGCCCGTCTCTCCCTGTATCAACTCCTCTAGCCTCTTCTATTCTACTGACGTAAATTATTATCACAATGTTCAAATATAAATATGATCCCTCATCATCATCATCATTCCAATTTTACTATATCAACGTATGGGCAACCAACAAGCAACTTTCCTTATAATATTTGCACTACTGCCGCTGCTCACCCACCTAGCTTCCTATGTATGAATAGACCACACACTGGATGTTTGCAAAAAACTTTAGAATACTAGACAGTTGGTTACGTTATGGCATGCAAACCAAATGAACGATATAAAATTCTCTTTGTTCAAATGACACAATCACAATTAATCACCGGCTTTGTGTTTACGTCCATAATCTGTCGTTCTAGTACATGGAATATATAACAACGTAAATAATATTAATATTTTATAATAATATACTTGCATGCAGATAGTTTCCATGTATAAATATTACAAGGATAACATAACACAACAACGATAATAAATATGAATGTTGTAAGCAGGGATTGCATTTGCATGAACATGGGCTCCCAATATTTATCCAGACCAGACCCATTGCAAAAATTGTTTTTAACTATGCAAATAATTAATAACTCTGATGTTGATATCAATTTAACAATATTTTCTTATGCTATTATTTTATTTATACTATTAACTGTGTTATACTTCCTACTGTAAAATATTCAACAATGTAAATAGTAACTATGAAAGTAACACCATAATTTATTCACTTTAACTTAACCTTTAACTCCTTCCATTTTACTTCATCTCAAAAGTCAAGGCTATTGAATAAGAGATGACTCAATTAAATCCACTGTGTTAATAGGTTGTTCATACCAGGGTCATTCACGATGCAGTGCATTCCATACATTTAACCAACCCATTCAACTCTATACTAATTAGTGAGTAGTAGCTATACAAAGTGATTGCTCATATAGCTAAAATTTAATGTAGCTGTATTTACGGTTAATTAGAAATCGAAATCAAAGGAGGTTCATCACACTTTTTGCTGTGGCGCATACGAAATCAGTGAATTTTACATTAGATAGAGCGTATTCTCATGCAAATAACTTTGGAATACAATAATGAATGCCTATAGTTCTACTTCAGAACTCAAATGCCTTTTTAAATAGAAATTAACCTGCAGTTCTTGAGTAGCGCAGTCGTCATAAACGATTTATACTTTAAAATTACAACATGAAGGTAATATAGTGATCGATATAATAATAATATTGGTTTATTTGAGCTATTGACTCCAATTTTCATCCATGTCTATAATTTAGCAAGACATTTGAAGAGTAAATACAGTTGTACAGTTCTATTGTCCACATCCACCCATAGAATATTTGTTTAGCGGGCCCGGCGGATTACTATAGGAAATTATATTGTTAGTAATATTATTTTTTTAGTGCTTCTAGTAATGGACTAATGTGAAAATAACAAGCGTAGAGCAGAAAGAGGGCAGACGAAACGAAATTAGAGTGAGCAGAGCACAGAGGAAAATCTGTTATGGATAGCGGATTATGGATTAGTAAAATATCTGTAATGCAGTCAGACGGGAAAATAGTTTTCTCAATGTCTCAACTGCTGGCAGAACCTTTTGAGCGAGTCACAAAGTCAATTTGACATTGAATAGCGTATAAAAAGTATATGAGTGCATAAAAACTTACTATCACGTAGAGTAAAGCAAAGCATTCACTCACATTCAGCATGACAGCGACAAGCACTAAGAGTATCGATCTAAAGCAAAAGGAGACTTTGCTTTTCAATAAATAGGTCACTTTGATACCTAAAGATCTAGCTAATATCAACTATAATAATATTATACTAGTCACTATATACAACTATGACAGCTCATACTTATCTTCACAATGTATAAAACGTATTTTTTAAAGTTATCCGTATATGCATGTAAACTACAGGAGTTAGTAGCTAATGAATTATTAGTTAAAAACGATGAAGGTAATTAAGACTCATAGTATATAATTACACATGAGACCGGGAACACTGTGTATATTGACAATACAAATTTTAATTACTGTTGAAATTGCTTAGGTTTACTATAGTTATTATTTGTATAAGAAAATTATAAATAGTAAGGCTATTATTACGAGAAGGGAAGCATGAACATTATTCAGTGAAGAAATTGAATAAGGTAGATGTTGGTTTATGCTGAGAGGATAATAATATTATTATTAGCACTCTGTGTTCATTTCATGCTTCTGTTATTACAGTAGTAGTGAAGATGGTCTTATTAGCATTATAATATTCTACATGCACTATGATTCTACTACTACGTATTAGCAACATGCCACAAAACCAATTATAAACTACGACTAGTTTCCTGCAGAAGATGTAACCCATGTATCTGCCTTCTGTGTACGTACACGAGTACATGTATATACTTTTATGATAAAAGCAACCAAACAAGACCATAACATAACACAACACTCAACTTGTGCTAGTAGTACAACAGATATTAGTCCGTATATAATTTAGTCCGGCACATAACAAGTAACATTAAAGCATTAGGTTAGGTAGCTCTGGATATTATCAACTTCTATTAACTCTAACTATAGTAAACATAACAGAGGCTCTCTCTCCTCAAAGGCCAAACTTGACTTTGGTGTTCGACCAAGTGTGTAATTCTGTATAAGCAGTGGATAATATGTGCAGAATTTAACAAAGTATTGTCTCTGTGCAAATTATGTGAGAGAAAATGATTAAATTGTAAGGGTGACCTTGTGTGACCTGATGAAATTTGCGGAGTATCTGCGAGGCAAGAATTATATTTGCAACTTGAGAGTTTCCACATAATATTCCATGGATATAAACAGATTGTAATTGTAAGTTGATTCAATTCCGACTGTTTTGTACTGTGGTTGGTGTGTACCTGAGCGAGTAGGTGCTAGTGACACTTAGCACCGTACAGAAGTACACGTACGTACGTAGTAGTCACGGCACGCTATACTACTACAGATATACACGGTGTACCTACATTACATTTACTAACAGACGATAAGGCATCCTATCAAATTGTTACACCATCAACTAGAAGAAAGATTCTATTCTCATCTATAAAAAATGGGCAAGCAAAGTCAAGCGAGATTGAAAGTACGAAATGGCCTTGTAGCATTATTTCGCTTTTTTCCTTGAATTGCATCTTGGACTCCTCTGTACGCACACAAAAGCAAATATTATTATTCTTACGAATCACACACATTTAATACACCCACCGATACTCACATTCATTTATTCGCATCACACCCGACAGCTTGGCTTCACTAATATCACTCAAAAGTTTCCTATAGCCTCGTGTTTCCTATAGTCTTGTGAAATTCTCTCTGATTCAGTTCTCCTTTATATTAGCCTTTTCTTTTACAGAGCCGAGATATAGAGACAACCGCTTTTCTACGTTGTAGCTGTGACCTATTGTCCGAGACAATTGTTTTTTATCTGGCTACTGTGTAGTATTATGTTTACACTGGAAATTCCAGTTCTTATGACACGCTTGACTTTAATACTATACATGTACATGCTCAGGTATTTATGTAATCGCAGAACTACCTGTCCATTTATTTATGCCATTATATCCAAAGCATTGCTAAATATTCAACACTTTATATTTACTCTTTTTACTCTGACATTTAATTTTAATACCTTGCGAATGAAAACCATAATATTTTCCCTTTGATGTTTGCTATTAGATATCCAGGGGTTCAATGTTTTCATCAACTAAACTAAACCAATAAAACTTTTCAATCAGCAATAGCCGGATATCACTTTTATGAATATTACCATTACCAATACTTTAATACATAAGTATGCTATAATAATTAAAAAGTTATCACTACGTGCTGCTCAATTTTGCCACAATTGGCTACTTAAAAATTGTTTCTGTTAAATTAAGGGCAACCGTATTAAGCCTAGTGAGAAGAATCAGTCATATAGGTTCTACATTATTAGTTACCTTACTTTGCAGATAATGAAATTCCCATGAAATGCATCTAGGAGTTATTTGCATAAAACTGCGTGAATATATAACTTGAATAGACGTTTTTTATGTAATTTTAGGTAAGTGTAAGGTTTATACACAGTAATAACAGAATTAATATTATTCCTAGGTTTTACTTGCACTTTTTTGTTCTCCTCGTCAGTACGTACCATGTGATGACACTGATGAGTGGCGTTTTAAAAGTATAATTGCAAGTTTAAATGAATTATCAATGGAAAATCTACAATAAGATGAGCTTAAAGAATTTCATGCAAATTACAGTTTTTTTCTCATAAGGGCAAAACCCAGGGAAGATCTGTTATTGTTTACTTTAAAGTTGAATTTAAAGGAGGACACGTAAAATCACAAATTAGCTGGCTAGATTCTTTTAGCGTTTTTAACTGTCACTGATCACGATTGGGGAGAATTATTGTTTTTACCGCATGAAAATGTTTTCCTACACATGAAATCTGGAAACAAAACATCATTATTTACTGACGAAAGCATAGTCTGCACAGTGAAAATGGAGATTATAGTAATTGCAAATTGTATTACTCAAAACAACAAGGTCTCCACTATACTATAAGCCATTACAAAGTTATTGGGTTTTATAAGAAAAATGTGAATGTAAGGAAATTATTTTTTTCTAAAATCAAACACCAGCGACTTAAATCATATACCTAGGTCAATAATATACGTTTTATTATATCATATATAGATAAAGGGACATTTAAGTTTGCATGATACTGGAGGCAAATATTAAGTGGTTGCATTCTTGTATATACTATTATTATTACTCCACTGAGCTTACAGTTAAGGTTTGCTAATACGCAGTAATAAAGGTGATTAATTTGATAGATGTATATTGTTATGATTACATTTAAAAGCGTGACAAAGACAATAATTGCCTTAAAATCGCGATGTTTGGAGTTGAATTAAACAATTTAATTTGGTGAAAATAGGCTAGCAATGAGCATGAATAAGTGCTGAATTGCAAATAACGGATAACACTTCTGATCTCATTTTATGGTCATTTTCATTTCCGATCCGGTGAAGTTAGTCGAACATTTACAGCATCCATTACATTAGTTATGGACGATGATTGTGAAGATGTCCACTACATTACATTTCGTGTTTTAACAAAAATTTAGTATGAATATATATTTGGGTGATCTTCAAGAGATATAATATTTGATCGCTTGAAATGCATGTCTTAACTAAAACGAAGAAGCTAGAATAAACTAAATAACTGTGACAAACCCCTTCGCATTGTTATTAGTGACATCTTAGAACTTCTATACCATTCTCCTGAACCTGAACTGAGTGCTTGGAGCTTTCATTTGCTATTGAAAAACCTGTTAACATCGCAGTTGAGATTAAGTACAATTACATGACAGCGTACAAGAATAATGGCTGCTCCAGAATGAATCCTAATCCTAAGCATAAGTACTTCTAACTTATATACAGAGAAGTTATGTACTCCGAAAAGGTAGAATTAATCCAAATAGTCTCAACTCATATTGTATTACACATCTCCTGCGTAATTAATAAGGCAATTCTGATGCAATTCAATTCATAAGATGTTCATTACGCTTTGGGCTCCATATTTATATTTTATCATTAAAAAGCAAGAACAAATGCATGTGTACTGTATAAAACTCATCTTTGGAATTTTCAAATCATTTAACTGTGCACAAAATACTTAATTTAATAATAATGGTATTCAGGTGTAGGACATCTCGTACATAAGAGCACGGGTTTAGGATCTGAAATTGTGAACAATGCATATTTTTGTATTGCACAAAAAATTATCCCATAAATAGGACATAAATAGGTATAAATATTATAATGACCTAAGTACAAGTCTGAAGAGTCTGAACTGAAATTACACCGGCCGGCCGGTGCGGTGGTGTCTAAGTTTGACTGGCTAAGTGTAGCCAGTCATCCTGAACTGCCTGGCGCCCTCCGTAGATCTATCCAACAGCTCCACACCGAAACGAAACTACACCGTCTACGTCAGGTATTTGGTTGGATTTGGTATTTGGCATCAGAAGTTAGGAACAGAATTTTAAGTATTTAAATAAACAGTAAGTAGCGAGTTATCAAAGTTCTGATCAGTAGTTTTGCATCGGTGTATGCATTACAGAAGTTTGGTGTAGTAGTAGATTTTCTAAAAGAGAGTTATTTTTTAAAGAGAAGGGCCATGATCATGAATGACTATATATAAATAAAAAAGCGTCTCTTTTTATAATTTATTGGGGCCATATGATCATAAACGACAAGAACCATTATCATTAGTGACTAAAACCTTTTTTGCTTCTGTTAATGTCTATGCCTTCCAACCTCACTAACATGACCATAATATTATAACTTCCTTAAGAGGTGTTAATGGAAATGTTGTTTCTTTCAGATGCCTACTTCTCAGCGTTTTGCATAATTAGCTAAATAAATTTTAGCTACTCGAAACTATACTAACTATCACATATGAAATCTCACCATCCGAAATTATTCCGAATTCAAAAATGTCACTAACCGCATCGACAACTTAAATTAACCCTATATAAGTCTCCCGAAATCTGGTCTAGGACAAACAGAATTTGTGAATAGATGAAAGTAGCTTTCTTTGGCTATATACAATATATATAATAATATTTATTAACTGCTTCGAAATGAAGTTGCCTTAAGACACAGTAACAAAATGCAATAAGTACATAAAATATGATGTTTAAAAAATTTTAAGAGCAGAAGTTTGCTTTAAATAAATGATTCTGCAACAAAGACGATGATCCTTTAACAGCAAGGATAGCAACATCTTCAGCCACCGTTGTAGGAAGGTTCAAAGATTTTAAAACCTCCATAAAGAATTTTGAGATAGAGCCTCTAGCTCCTACCAATAATCCAATGACCTTAATGGGGTAATTTATTTTGTAACTTTTAAGTAAATATGGTATGCAATCCTCGTAAATGCTTCGTTTCTCCAAGTCTACTTCCTCGGCTTGATTATGGTCTGTTTCAAATCTTACTGTTGGATCCAAGATATAGCCTTTATGGTGAAAATGGTCAACAACAAAGATATCCACTCTTCTATTTGAATTATTTGTAGCAATCGTGTGAACTTCCTCATATACATCTAATCCAATATCTCTAATCGAATTAGCAATGCATGTACGAATTTGGTGATGTCTTGTATTTCGGAGTAGTGATCCAAAAGGACAGAATCCTAAGATATGGGGGAGTGTTTCATAATTCTCATTGCATCTTCTACAATGGGCCCCATCTTGGGATCGTCCTGGAATAGATCTACTAGCTGTAACATTAGGAATCATTTTTAAATAATGAATCCATTCGGAACTGGTTAGGCCAGACTTGTAAAAAAGGCATTTGTTTATTTTTTCACAGTCTTTGTATTGAGTGATTCCTCTGCCATGGAAAGATAGAGAGCACCAGGAGGAATATTCTTTATTTCGGAGTGTTTCTCTCAATTTTTGAGAGATTTGTCGCACAGTAAGGGAAGGAATATCCAGCTTTTTGTAATCTTCGGAAATGCCAAGTCTTTGAATACAACTATCCATTTGGTAAGTGAGGTTACGTAAAGTAGAGACATATTTATTTTTTGATCTTTCCAAAGTTAGGGAAATATTAAAATTCTGCAAGGGAGCTTCCCAAGTAGCACGGATTATTCCTAGGCCTTTGTGTTTTGGGCTCGCATACAAGCAACTATTCGGGAAATCTCCCGGAAGGAGTAACATCTCTTTTACTGCGCTTCTGATAATTTTGTCGATATCCTCCAAAAAACATTTTGAGAATTTGCACAGACTAGTTGACTGAATAGTATAGACAAATTTTGGCCAGATAAAGGTATTAACAATGCTAAGTTTTTGGTTGGGAAATAGCAAGGGAGATGATATCAGACAATTGAGATTGGAAGTTAGATTTTTAACAAAGAATACATTTGTCCAAGACAATTTCATTTGCAAAAGTAACCTTATTTGCAGAGTTATTACTGTAATATTTATATAGATAGTTTGAAATCTTTCCATTTCGCACAGCGTTTTGATAAGAACATGGGGACATTGGGAAATATCCTAGAAATAAAAAATTGCTGTGGATAATGAAAATATTTAGTAAATAATTTAGTAACTTTAACATGATGATAAAAGACTAGTGCAATGCAAGCTAAGCTAGAAAGCAATCTAAATAATTATATCCCTTTTATGATCACTTGATTACCTTAAAGTTTGTGCAAATTAGTTGTACAACTACAAAGTTAATATTATAAAGTACGTTTAAATAATAAAAAAATTATTTTTCTTTGTGTATAGATAACGGGGCAAACATTAAAGTCGCCTGTACCACTTGTACCAGTGGTAAGTGGTAGGTCGTACATTCTTTTCTTCCTATTCGTACTGATCAAAATCCAATTTAAGTTTGTATGATGTACTTCCAATACTTTAGCACATGTCGTTTCATATGGTTTAGTAGTAAATAATTTGTCTGGCTGTCAATGAACATTTTGTGAATGAATATGGACATAGCATTACAAAGGTTATATAGATATTATCATCCGAAGTTTCTTAACCTTTCTAGTAGCTAATCATACTAATCAAATAATATTATTTGATGTCGTTAAGCGTGCCTATAAAACAATTGACTAAAATTGTAACACACTTATAACCTTTTTAGTTTTCCATTTGGATTGTCGTTTGCCATTGATTGTTAAACACAAGCATTTTTTTGTTCTTTTTTCTTGTGACAGAATGGCTGAAGAAGAAGAGCCCACACAACCACTAAATACCAGCGACAATTCAAATGATAATGTCGATCTACGTGAAGGCCGAAGGGCCAAAAGACGACAAATCGCATATGCAATTTCCGGTATCTCCAGATTTTACATTGAAAATTCTATGCTACCATGCATTACTCCTTTTAAAGAAATGAGGCTCTTATATTGCATAATAAAATGAACTCTTAAAGAAATTAGGCCCTTATATCAAGATTTTACTTTTTTTATATTAAGTAAGAACAAAGAACTGAAGGGAAATAATATGTGAAAATTATTTATTTATTTTAATTGCAGCGCATCTGGGTGCGTTTATAATGGCGACGGTGTGGTCTTGGAGCTCTACAGCATTGCCCAGCCTTCGGAAAAGTGACAATTTTGGCGATATACAGCTGTGGGAGGAAGCATGGATTGCTTCAATTACTTTCGTGAGTTTTTCTTTAATTTTCTCTACTGTATGAATTGTTTTTAGTCAGAAATCTTGAAAATATTCAGAATGACCAAATTCAAAAGTGTTTGACCTCTAATAACTTTAGAACGGGTACTCAGATTTTAATTAGGCTTACACCAATGGAAAGAAGATGAAATTTTGTGTTAGAAATGATAATATGGTTAGTATCCAAAATTACATGTTGCTCCTAAGGTCAGGGTGAAAATAAAAATGAGAAAATCTTGGTTTTCTTTGTAGGTAGGTACCTATTCGTTTTGTTTTGTCTCACTTTCACCTCATTTTATTTCTGCTCTGACCTTAGGCGAGAGATCTAATTTCGGATACTAACCATAATTTCTATTTCTAACACAGAATTTGACCCTCTTTCCATTGATGCAAATCTCATTAAAATCCGAAAAGTTCAAAAGTTATTAAAGGTCAAAACACTACCCGGTTCAATTTTGGTCACCCTGTACATGTGTTATTTTGCAGTTGGCTGGTGCCGCTGGGAGTTTTTGCATGGGATCAGTAGCCGAACGATTTGGTTTAAAAAAGTCACTGATAATAGCAACGGTACCTCTATTTGTCGGTTGGCTGCTTGTAACATTTGCAACAAACATGGCAATGATACTGGTGGGGCGCTTCATCACTGGCTTTTTCGTAGCTGGTGTGGGAGTTTCAAATGCATTAGTAGCCGAATACAGTAACGCGAAGAGGAGGGGTCAACTGAACTTTTTGTTTGACATGTTGTTTTGCTGTGGCGTTCTCTTTATTTACGTTGTAGGAACTTTTTTTTCGTGGAAAGTTCAAGCTTTTTCTTGCTCAATTATTTGTGTCGTCTTTTTCGTCCTTTTGTGCATTATCCCCGAATCCCCAAGAGTCCTTATCAAACAAGGTAAAGAAGATGAAGCAAAGAAAGCCTTGATGTATTTTCGAGATGCAACAGACGTGTACGTTGGCAAAGAAATTGTCAGGGTTAGTTAATCATTGCGAAGTCATTTAACATTTAAAAAAAATTTCGATGAAAAAAAAAGTATTAAAAATTGGAACTTTTATCGTTTTTATTTGACTTTTTTGAAAAATTAGATTGTTCAATCTATAAGCGAAGAAAATATCGTAACAGAAACTTCTAGCAACAATTCTAACAGCTGGATAAAAACGTTTACACTTGAGCTTCAAGCGTGTACCAGTATGCCGGTGTTGAA
>JABASI010001411.1:0-25251 GCA_019776505.1 Tomocerus nigrus
CATTAACCAGAACAGTGAATATATATGCATGAGGAGCAGATAATTTTAGTAGCATGTCAACTGTCTACTGGGACATGACTCATGATTCATGATCACATATCCTGTAACAATGTATCACACTAAAAGGTAACAGAGGTTGGTAGTACGAGTACGATAGGTAGGTAGGTACGTCAGTCAGTAATTAACGTAAGGGTAAATCCATTATTTTAAAAAAGCAGTTCAGTACTGTTCCTGCCAGTGTTAGAACAGTAGTGCCCGTATCTTAAGTTTTAAAAGTTACTTTCAGATAACGTTCGAAGTAAAATAGCTCTATTCTTCGTTAATGTGAAAGAATGTACGTACTAACAACAATGCTCACCTCGATATGCCTTTACATAAACAGATAAGACAGTTTTCTAGTATAAAGTATTTATAGAGGCTTCAAACGCATAAGTACATAAGTAATGCCTCGTCCACTACTGCTGCACCTCACACAAAGTAAACTACTTGTAAGTTAGAAGCGATAAAAATATAATGCATAGCTAGGCCTCGGCGTAAGTATAGATAATCACTGAGATTATAGCTGAAACGGCCTTAGCAATAAAGTCATTGGAAAAGTTGATTCAACTTAACTCGACTGAAACTTAGTTACAGGGAGAATGAAATAGGTCAAAAGAAACGGGCCGTATGATTTATGGGTGACAAGTCCTACGTCCTACATCGTACTTAACTCACTATCTACTGATAACCGAAGATTAGACAATGTAAGTATATATCTGGATATACATATAATACATATTGGATATATTTATATTGTGCAAAGTGGTGTCTTTTATAATAGAGAGTTAAGAAAAAGGACAAAACTAAGTAAACTTGAGCATACAGTAAATGGAAAACTTTGGGAGTTCTTACCTCATTGGCGCTCTGTGGCAAGATATTGATGAGGACCTCATCAATCTGTGGTCGGTGATAGACGACGGTTCCGCAAACTTCCCTGCCGTTGTGTGTGACGAATGTCTTCTGTCCTGACCTGAGTTTGAGGCTGCTCACATTTCCAAAGCCGGGCCCGATAAGCTCACTCTCGGAGAATTCTCTGGTATCTCCGGATTCGAAGCGAACCACATAGCGACTATTGGATGTGATGCCCGTATGGCAGTTGTGAAAACTGAGCTCGTCTGGATTCTTCGAGCCAATTATGACTCCCGGGTGGAAGAGCCCTGTCTCTTTGCAGGGGCCTGACACCCGTGTCCCTACAATGGACCTCTTGGCTAATCTCTTTCCGGCTGACATCCTCACGCAGTTTACTGCTGACGAACAAAGGAATTTTAGATTTTCCCTCTCTTTTCTTGTGTGCAAACAAAGCTTTTGCTTTTACAGTTCTTTTCTGAATTACTCAAACCCGTTCCTTCCTCCTATTATGATTTCAATCGTTGACAATAATCATTTATCTTCAGTTTCCCTTCAGATTTCCAATAATTCAATGCCAAAACAATCGAACACGACGCTGACAAGACAAATTCGATTGCTGCTGCAGCAGAGGTGAGTAATATAAAAAGCAAAATCTTAGAGTAATGCAATTGCAACGACCAGACGATTTTCAATGAACACTTTTAATAGTTCTAGTTCAATGAAGGACAACCACTTTGGTACTTAAGTTACAGAAATAATGTCAGACTGCAATTGTAGAGTTGGTTCGTATGTATTTAGTGTACTTGTAGGTATATGTAGCAATGTAGCGATCAGTATAAATTCTACAGCGACAGTGTTCATAATTATAGTAAATAGAATAGTAGACTTTAATATAGCTTAGTCAAGACTTTAACTTGTGCTTTGGTTACGTTTGACGATTTATAAGTATTCTTATTATTATAGTTATATGCTACTATAGACAATTACGTGTTGTCTTATTCTTGTTGACTATGGCGTCTTTGATTTTCCCAAGTGGTTCTTAGCTGTCAATGACGAAAACTGCATTGATGCAGGAGTGTAGAGTGTCAGACTTTGTAATAATGTACTTAGTACTTGCACATTAATAAAATCATATACGCGTAGCAGTTACGTAGAAAATGAAGTTACGACGGAAGCCAACCGACAGAACCACCAAACCGGGTTTACCTATAAACACAAAAGAGAAAAACAAAATAGTTGGTTAGATGTTCCTTGGATGGGGAGTATGCATGTATGCTCGTGCTTTGGAGCTGTCGTTTACACTTGTGCTCTTTTCCTCCTACTTGCTTACAACAAGGATTAGGTGAGTGACTCACATTGGCATCGCATCACCGATAAGAAGTTAACCGATCCCCGATTCCCCATGCAAGCAAGGCACCCAGCAACAACGAAACACTCTCGAAGCTCACATGCCGGAAAACTGACTACTTACTAAGAGTTCCTAGCAACAGGAAAGGAAAGGAAAGTCAAGGAACCACCTTAGGAGAATTGAGAGAGAGAGAGTGAAGAGACCCGAACCGAAAAGAGAACAGAAACAGCCACTTTACTTTGCATTCAACCACTTACTGAACTCAGAGTGAAATTACTGCCATTTCTACCAACAGCGCACTTATTTACTATTCTATTATAGTTACGTATGACCACGTTTACTTTTCCCTGCATTAGCTTCTAAATGTGTATTATGATATTTATGTCAATGTCTGCACTATGATTCGATAGCTATATAATTCCCCCACTTCACCATATACTACCACTTGAATATCATAATGACAAAGGCCACAGAAAAATCCCTGTTGTGCTCGATCTATAATGTATACATGGATAGGGGCAGTCATTTCACAACTTTCCAGCTGCTAAGTAAGTTCCTCTGATTTAACTGCGGTTACCAAGAATTGCGTGTTACAAATACATGTGCCTATTACTATATGACAATAACACTGTACTCTATATAGTAGCTATATAGTGTAATCGGTAATCTATAGGATATAGGATATAGATTCTATGTGTATATGCATGTATGTATTTATGTATATAGGTACTTGCTGTAGGATGCTATTACCTAAGCGAAGCAAGAAAAGGCGATGACTTATTTTCGCTCACTACATCTCAGCTACAGATTTAATAGCTCAATAAACTTATTCCCGAATGTAAACAACGTCCGTTAGTTGTGTAGCTGCTCTACGCGCCTCGCCGGTCGGTACGACGACGACCTAGAGGATTGGTTTGGGTGAGTTCAAAAGGCGCACTATGGTATGGTATGTATTCATATGGAGTGCTAATGGATGTGGTTCGTATTGGCCGAGGGATGGATGGAAGAAATGCAGAAGGAAAGGAAAAGCCTCCGGCTTTAATTTCAACCAAACTACACTTGCATATACACATTACACATCTATAGCTTAAGTTAGTTTAGCTTAAGCCGCACGGAATAAGAATGACTTGATTCAACAACAGCAGAGAGAGAGAGAAGAGTGTTCTGTTCTGCTACACTACAGCTCGAGAGAGTGGACTGGACCCCAGCAAAACCAAAACAGAAACAACATAACATAACAACAACATGCATGCAACGCAATATCATCATAGACTAGTACACAGATATAGTAACAACGCATACCTATGCACTATGCATGCACCCTTCATATATAAACTATATAAAAATACCGGATCATAACAAATAGTTCTTTAAGACCCTTCTGCTCCTCACAACAATAATACCCTTCGGGGATGAACAGGTGACAACGAATATGACAACACTGGCTGGCATGTTGCAAGGGAGAACTACTACTACATAAGGAAAATACCCTAAGTACCTATCTACTTCAACTAATCTCATCCCTTTTTCCTTTGTTATGATTTTTCAAAGATACTAAATTGGGTAAGGAAGGTGATACACATTCATAATATAAACAAATCCTATAGAATGTAAACATACTATAGTAAACTACACACTGTATACAAAAGGCTGTTATACTATATAGTCAGGATATACTCGGTTATAGAATAAATGTTTATAAATTTGAACTTTACTATGATACACAAAGCGAAGTGCATTAAACTCAATTTAAGTTGTTACTCCTATGATGTCTGTTTATGTTTGAAATCAGTGGTTAATCAAATCAGAATGTACAGCAAGAAATTCTGCGGTAGAAAGAAACATGTATAAATGTATACACACCCACCTCCCTAGCTATTATAATATACCAGTCACACAATTGGATCCGCAATGCAATGAGTTGAAGCGTATCAGTGCGTAAGTGTATCATGTAATCAAATAATCGAACACGACACTCAATTGAATTTCCCATCCTCCCATAGACACTCAGAGATAATTTACTTACGTGTCTATTTACTTAGCAGAAAGCATCGTAATTGAATGTTTTTATGTGAATAGACAAAGATAATGAACAATATCGACAGAGTGTAATCAAAGGAAAAGAAAACGTGCTCATCTTTAATTACAAAACAGCGTTAAGAAAATTAAATGCTATAGTAAATGTAAAGGTAGGTAGGCAGGCAGGTGTATCTCTGTAATTACAAATAAAGGTAGGTAATGCATTAGTTTACTTGCCTTGACAAGAAATCGTTGAGGTACAAATCAAAGGAAACCACAGAGTGAACTGTATAATAAAGTTATATTATTATTATATGTAGATGTGTAGTAGTAGTAGTAGTAAGTATATAGGAAAAAGTAAATAGTAGAGTCGTTTAGTAACTTTTGCGTAAAGAACAAACAGAGAACTGACTTCGACCTATATTTCCGGTTTTATGCAAAACGCACTTTTACTTGGTAATTGAATTTGTTAAAACTTGTTAACTGGAGACAGTAGACTTATAATTAGAAGGTAATAATATTATTATTAGGTAGTAGTAGATGAAGATGTAGACGAAGAACGATCATAATAACAATAGAGATGAAGAGTAGGAGTAGTCGTCACAAAAAGGGACGGCACTATTAATAATCAAAGAACAACTACTAATATACGTTTGCGAAAATAACAAAAAAATGGCAAAAATGTTTTTTTGCCAATTGAGCGACTATACAATCGCAGAGTCAACTAGTAGGATTAATGATATTTTCCACAAATTCAGTTTAGGAAGTGAAAGTTTCGACGAGAAATTGTATTCCATGCTTGGATTCATTTTGTGTACAATTGAGTGCAAGAGTTGGATACTTCTTGGAGGAGTCGAGTAGAGTAACTGCGTATTTGGTTGAGACGTAACTCTCTGAAGCTATGTTCACTCTCTTGCTCGCTCTCTTCTTTGCCACTTTTCTCTATATGAAATGCAAGTGCAGTGTTAGCCGATATAGCTGAACTGTACAACTTGGATTTATAATAATAATAATATCTGTGTAGCTTAGCTCTGTTCCTCTCTGTGTGCTCTCGAGTTGTGTTGTGTGCGACTGTTGTGAGTGTGAGCCGGGCTAAGGCTTCTCAGCAGCCAAGACCAGCTGGGTTGGGTTTGTATGTAACAGCAGAGAGTATAGGGATTTCTATGCAGGCTCTACCTTTGCTGCCTTTTCTGCTACAGCTACAGCGTTTTCATGTGCCTGGCCTGGCCTGGCTTTGTTGTTATGTCAAAAGCTGGGGGAACTCCAAAGGGAAACAAAAGCAAAGCAGTGAGGAGCAGCGTTTCCAACTCTAACTCTTCAGCAAGAGGATTCGGAGGAGAGGGCCAGCGGCAGAGTCAAGATGGCTGCTGAGCAACTGCAATCTGGCAAGTGCCACTCGAAGGGTGGCCCATCGCAATCGAGGGGGAGGGCAGAAACAGCTGATGATTACATGACGTCACACGGCGTTGACCTCAATTACATTACATACATCGTGTGTTGATTTCAGAATCCTGCCTGCCTGCTCCTCATCCACACAAGAGAAGACTCTTCTTCTTCTCTTCCACACACAACAGAACAGCAACATCATCTCATTCTCTCCTCTCCTTCCAGCCAAGACACAACAACACTCCTCGCCGCACACATACACCAACTACCAACACTCCAACTCCCATGAAAATTTCGACCTTGTTTTCTTTTCCTTTTCCTATATACTTTAAACCACAACTATATATATCCATTCTGCATCTATGTACACTATTTTCTTCCTTACTCACATACACACTGCAAGATCACTTCAAATCCTAGAGCAATTAAGTCACAGTACCATTTACAAAGTTTTTTGCTTAATTTTCTTCTCTATGCTTAAATAGCCATTATAGAGAAAAGAGAGATATTGTTTGCACTTTATGTAGAGACTATAAATTTGGAGCCCGATTATATGTGAGGTTTAATTTGCTTTGCTCAAGCTTGATTTACCCTTTTGCAACACTTACATTAGATTAAACAAATTGTAAATCTTGTTTTTTCCTAATGCAAACGCTTTAATTAATTCACTGCTCCATCTTCATCACCAACCACCATCATCACCGCTATAATATAATCAATAGCAAAACTCTTCTATACATTCATTTAGGCCGTACATGGCGTTTCGTGAGCTATAAAGCCATCAGCAGTGAGATAAATACATAGGAGACTAAAAAGCAGCTGTGTAGTTTACACACATAACATTCCCTCTTAGTATAAAGCTCCAACTACGCTCAGTACGCTCCATAAACTTTATCTGATTTACATTCTTATGCTTTAGCTTAGCTAACATTTTTTCTCATGAGTTGACATTTTCACTTTCAGCTTTTGAACATTTCTATCCTATCTTTGCACACTGCTGATAGCCTTTAATAATAAGCTGATGAGCAACTTAAGCAATCCATGACCCGTGCCTTTTAATCTAATGGATGTACAGCAAAGCATAATCATAATATGTACGCTCTTCTTTCTGACTACAAACAAAGTATACACACACAACACAACAGTGTCACAAATAAACTCTCTTTGCTAATATTGCATTTCTTCACTCTGTGTACCAAATTGCCTGTACCTAACTAATAGCCATTTATCATACAGCTGCAGTTTACTATATTATCTCAAACATAATACAGCTGTGTATGCCTATGGTACAGAGAGCGAGGAAAAAGCTTATTCATTTCAAATGGACTCTGATGGACATTAAATTCTGACACCATAGAATAGGAATCGTTATATATAGGTACTGGTTTATTTGCTCTATATTTGTAAGAAATAATGCTCTGTGTGTAGTTTGTACCTAGATTTAATGCATTATGTAGAGATATGTAGCTAGAAGACGGGATATTGTCAGTATAGTATAGAGTGTCATATTATAGGGAGAATGTGTTATATTATAGGAGAGCAATTACTATCTTTTTGCTTTCCGCTCTGCTTGTCTGTCCTCTCCTCACCAAAATAGTCTTTGAGCAATGCAACTATTGATTAGAGAATAGCCAGCTAAAGTATATTTGCTCAACTTTACGACTTTTCCAACTTCCCCTACTACTCTACTCATTTTATTTTATATTGACTTTGACTCTAATGTACTCGGCTCCTTTCCTTGTTAACTGTATTGAATTGCGATGTACCATTGTGCTGTGCTACTTTTTTATCTGCACTAACTGATGCTATTTCCTAAATCAGAGTTTAACTCCGAGATTGCTAACTCTCATTCCCATATCATTTTCAACGACATAAATACGCTCGTATATCATAACATACCTACACATATATATTGTATCTGTACTACAGATATAATATATATGTGCAGATATAGGTTTATAATATTACGTAGTTTATGTCACGTACGCTGCTCGAATTTCAACATTCATTTCATTATGTAAGTTTGTGACAAACAGAAAAAACCATAGAATTATAGTCAGGCACAGAATCAACTTCCTTGTATAGGATAATGACTTGTATTCAGTTTTGTTTACTAAACATTGCGTATTTTTTAAACTTTTTCTCCATTGATTCGCAATTAGTAATTTAGCTCATCTGAGGTCACATCGACAAACAAAAACCTGTAAGCCACCAACCTCCTTATGACAGTGGATTGGATGAACATAGAGTCAGATATATAAATAAGTTAAGTACAACGGTAAAAAACATAATGTACAGGACACACCATTGAAAAACGGATATTTATGTTACAGTATGAGAAAAGTGTGATAGATGAGTGAGAGGAGGAGGAGAGCTGTGTGAGATACATATGACATAGAAACAAAATCAAGCATAAAGTCGAAAACAGATCAAAAACTTATCAAGACTGTCGTAGAGAGGACAAGAGAGTGAGTAGCTGTGGCTGTAGCTATACGTGTTCGTGTCACTCATCGATCTCTGCCTTTGGCATCATGATCCAACCATAAGATAAAAGAGCAGAGCAACCACAACTGCAGAATAATACATACTAATGGTGAAACATGTCTCTGATTAAATCTCTTCAGTCTTTTAAGTAACAACTGGCCATGTGGCCAAAAAAGCTCAAAACGCAGCATCCATTTTTATGTACTCAAAGCAGAACAGGATAAGACACTCATTTATTCTGCAATATATAAAAATGAGCTTTCTTCCTTGCTACAGACCATTGGCCACCCTAATACACTCTCAGAAACTAGAGTCGGCTATTAATGCTATTAATGTTCCAACTAGGGTAAAAGAGTCCATCAGCTACAAACAAAATCACACAACAACCCATAGCTCTCTCTCTCTCTCCCATAAACCTTTTCATTTGAATGAACTAACTGAACTAAAGTGAACATTAACCTTTGATTAAAATATTTCCCGTCTCAGTCTGCATCTCTCTCACTGCTACGCACATGCTACAGATAATATACATAACAAAAACATTGACAGTCACTCATTCGTAGTAAAATGATATAATAAATTTAGAAGAGTACACTGTACACTGATATAATATCGCTGGGTAGGACATAGGAGCCATTAGCTTCCCATAATTAGCGAATCTACTATCTATCTGCTACATGGCTATACTTGTGCGGATACAGTAAACACATAATCGTGTCAGTGTCCTACTATACATAATTTTTAGGTACTTAGCATAGTACTCCGTTCCAAGAATCACTCAAAGTCTACTTTTGTAGAATTTATATTTATAGCATTTAACAATGCGCAATAATACGATATCTTATTTTTGGATGCCGATTTCCCTTCCTTATTCTTTAGGAAAATGTATCAGATATAAATAGCGAAACGAACAAGCCATATCACAATAGCTTTTCAACTAAATACCTAATTTATCTGCACGTGCATAAAGAAGACAAGGAGAAATAAAAATACACTACAAGAATTCTATATTTATGTATACCTACCTAACTACTGTTAAAAATATCTATTTTAGATATTTAATCCTATCTTAACTGCTTGTACTATGATCGAGGTGGCTATATAGTCATCGCATACTTATCATTTAGTAGTTAGTTAACGTAGGAAAACGAACGTTGCTTGCTTCACATACTCTGATTACAGGGACCACATCTAAAACATTACATAAAATGCTAAGTAAATGGACAAGTGATTCAGATGTGGAATGAGCGAAGTGAGTGAGTTGGTGGAGCTGATTGTGTTGGTAGTTGGTGTGCCGAGGGATTTACACCTTGAACAGATAGGATGTTGATAAGACGCGTTGAGAACGCTTCATATATTAACATTACGAACGCACAAATTGCTGCGTTCCTTCTAAACTTCTAATCTAACACAATAGCTATCTATCTTCTTTCTCTTTACCATCCTAACGTAATATGATGTAAAGCTAAAATGCTCCTTTGATCTCTATCTTGAATTCAGAGCAGAGATAGACGGCTGAAATGTACATATTTACCCACCAACAACCTAATATGTACATTAGCATGCATTTACACACGACCTTTTATCTATATAGAAATACTGTACAGCTAATACGCAATGCTAACCATGATCATACGATACCATCATCATCTTCTCATCATCTAATTCCCAACAAAACAACAACAGCTACAAATTCTATCTACGGATGAAGCAACCAGAACAAAACACAGTCTCAATTTAACATCCCTCACACACCTAACATTACTGCCACTGTTGTGTAGCTATAAACCAGGTTGTTGGAAGTTGAGAAGCACTGAGCAAAAAGGAACTGGTGATTTGTATGATGTGTGTGTGTATGTGCTTACAAGTTATTATGCTACTTTCTGTACATCGTACATACATTTTGTCTAGTGTAATCATGTGTTCCGTTCTCTTGTAGCAGTTACTTCTTTCTATCCTTCATTTCTTGCATAAAAAACAGAGTAGATGATGTTGTGCTCTAAAAAGTAGTTCCCGCACGAGTTCCTCTACTTGGTTCCTTGGTTTATTCCAATCTTCTATCTAACTTATACATAACTTATTTTATTATGTTTATATTTTCGACATATATCTACTCGTCATATTACCAATGGAAAAAAGAGTTTGCTAAGTAGATATACAATTCATATTGCTTGTGAAATCATTGTGTCCAACGCGTTTTATTGTGCTTCAATACGCTCTATAAAGCATAAAAACATAAGTGACAATAAGAATTCTTGAGTAGGAGAGAGCAATAAGTAGAGAACAATTAACAATATATAATTGCCTGTAATAATTGCATAATAGATATAGCTTCCTTGGATTCCTATATCTATAGAATATGAAATATCTATAGGTATAGCACTGGTAGCAAGAGATAGTAGATAGACACAATAAAATAAATGTACATATATCTATAGAATGTGATAGTGGAGGAAGATAGGTTGAAATGGGAGGCAAAAAGAAAATGGAACACAGTAGAGTGTAATTCAAGTCAGTAAAGTCGTAAAAAGTGAATAAGACGAGAGGAGTGCATACGTCCAGGCCAGGGCGATGTAACCATTACATCCGCTTATGGACGTTGGAAAAGCGACCAAAGGAAATCTCCCCTCTTCATCCAATGAGTTTCTGGTTAATGCCTAATGGGCAATGGAACTGGGTAGTTAGAGAGAAGCCAAGGTGTAACTCCGATATGAATAACTATGTGCAATGGGATAGCATCACAATATCTACATACCTAGAGAGATATACAGAAAAGAGAGAGAAAAGCTAGGGCTGTATAGTCAACAATAAAAGTAAGTACATCTGAGTGTGCAATGGAAGGAAATCATTTTTCCCCAAGTCTCTTAAGCACAGCGAGGATCTTCTAATAAGAAATACATGATGTAAAAAACTAAGTAAGTTGGATGTTCCATTTGCCTGTGTCATGATTCCATGCTATGGCTATCAGGTCGTAAAAGCCGCTAAGTTAAGTGAACTAATGTTTAGTTACCTACCTACCTACCTTGATGATGATGCTCTAGCTATGAGCCCATAGAGTAGAGCTACACTAGAAAAGAACATGACATGAATTGCAGCATCCATCCACGAATATGTAGCAGCATCTCATCCTATCTTCTTCCAAACGTTAAATCTTGGACTATCTAATCCACTCTCTCGCTCCATTCATTCCTGGAACAACTCTTGAGAAATACATACGAACACTGTCATTCTCATATCACCAGAATTGAGTGTGCGTTCAATTTAGAGAAAGAGATTCCTCTTTATCTCTCCACTCACAATTACAATCAGTTTCGTTCGTCTCCATCCCATACTTACCATAACATAACATCATAGTCCAAACTAGAAAAATAAATCTCCAATACTTCAACTAACTATATAATAATATTCTTCAACAACGAAACGACGTAATAGCGTCTGCCTGCATGGCTCCAATCAAATACGCCAAACTACTATAGCCTTATAATATATTATTATGCACTCTAATATTTATAATAGAGCTGAAAAACGAGCCTCAGACTGCTACACATACAATATACACATGCAGACAAAGTTCAATCAGTCTTTTCAAATCAACACAACAAAACATAAGATATATACTACTCCCTTCTTCAGCTCGCACCATTTTCGTTATATCTAGACAAAAACTATCTCTCTCTATTTGTCTGCAGTTATGTATGTATTTATAATGTACAGCTGCGCATATCCTTTCTAAATAACTCTCTCCACATAAACTCAAGCGAAGAAGAATAGAAAAGTGAGCTAGAAACTATTCTCTTTGCCGTATTCAAGGTTTCTATATTTATTTCGCTGCTTTAATAACTAATAGTAGTAAACTATTTAACCGAAAGACAAACTTCTAGCTTCGTGGAAAGGGAAATGTTTAAATTTTCAACTTTCAGCCAAACTGTCTGCAATAAATAGCCAATAGCTACTAGTTACATGAAATCCTGCACCCTATATACTACTCGAGTAGCATTCACAAAATTCTACGTGTGTCATGCATGTCCCTTGGCGTTTATTACCCGAAAAGAAAGGGAAAAAAATTCAAAACTAAAGGTAAAAGTAACCGAAGGGTCTATGCACTAAAGTCTAAAATATTTAATGGTAAATCACAGTGTAATCTAAGCCCACAATGGAAAAAAGGAAAGAATAAAGAAGGGAACTATTTAGTTGGATTTGAGGAGGAGCACGGATGGAACTATGGAGCATAAAATGAAAAGTTAGTAACTTTGACCAGCCGGCAAACTGTCAGAAGAGCTAACTTCTAACTTTACAATATCATTTAAGGATTGTTGTGTATACAGAGAATATAAATACACACATGTACATGTGCACATGTTAAATGTATGTCTGGATGAGTGAGAGGAAGAAGTTTAAAAGCAGTTATGTACTTTCAAGAAATTCACTCGGTGCAGAAACAGGAGTTAATAAGCCAGGCAGGCCAGAGAGACTGTTGTGTGAGTGAGTCAGAGGAAAAGAAGAAGAAGAAGGGAGAAGTGAAGCCGAGAGAGAAGAAGCTCAGTGTAGATAAAAAACTTGGTTTTTGTCAAGTTTCGTAGGGGCGATTGACCTTGTTTACTTCCCTTCTTCGCATTGAATTTGACGCCCTAAACCGGCATCATATGCTACGGTTCATCTTCTCTGCTCTCTGAAAACCATCCACATCTCACATCTATTCTTTCCCCAGTGACAGTTTTAATGGCCGTAGTTTTAGTTGAGTTTTGCCATGTTATGTAATGCCGCATCAGTGTCATATTAGATATATTACATATTATTATTACTACAGATGTACATATGTTGACTTCTACCTTCCTATTTCACTTTCGAAAGAGTAAGTAGGGGAATTCGAGTGAGTACTTGAGCTTATTGTGAAGCTGGTGCACTACGTAGAAAGCCATCATCGATATTATCCTTTGCTATTCACCTTTAGATGGGGATGAAAAAAGTCAGGTTAAGTTAAGCAACAAATAGGACGTGACAACCGAGGTCGTCTCGACATCGACCCTAAACTCCTATCTTACCTCACCCTGCCATTATACCTTAGCAATGGCTTGCTGTGCTCTTTTAATCCGAGAATACCCCTCTCTCTCTCCTGATAACTCAGCAGCATCTATCTATACTTAGAAAATACACAGACATACTTTATCTATAAAGATTCTATTATGAGGACACAGAATCAGACTTTGACTCTTCCATTTCCAAATAATTCCACTCTAGTACATCATTTCTTTTCAGCAAAATACGTACCTAATCGATTTCTATGGACAAAAGACTAAGGCAATTACCATACTTGCTTCACATCATATTCAATTCCATTGCATTATCCCCTCCTGTAACAGCCAATTTCAATACTACCATAGAATCCACTACACAAAAACTACTACTACGACACTCTTACTTGTGTACACAGCACAATAACAGACGAGCTTATATGTACAGCGAGATATAAAGCTGCTAACTAATAGAATTTACCCATAAGTTCAGTTGAGCACTATTGTGAGAGTGTATCTTGGCATCTCTACGTGATATAATGCAATGCAAGCATGTAACAATATCAGAGAAAACAAATCTGGAAAAACGTTCTCGTTTGCCGTCCTCCTTTATACAGACACACACTACTCACACAGATGCAGTGTGTGTGGAGGAAAAGAAGAGAACTGAAGAGAGATGAGCGATTAAATTCAATTCAATCCACTCTTCTCCTTTTCTGTCCTACTACTATGCACGTCCTCGCCTCTTCTCCTGCCTTGCCTCTGCAATAAACTTTAATCCTCACATCACATTCAATCTATACACTTTCCTAGACAATTGCACGACTTGACAAAATCTATTGCACAGCTTTAGAGTGTTTATTTCTATATTATATCCTGGATATACTGGGATACTTACGAACTATCTGTACAACTAACGAAGTAAACGAAGTCAGAAAAATAGCCACACTTGCACTTTAAACAGTGCAAGAAAAAAATAGCGTCGTGGAAAGGGGATAGTTATAGTTGTGTGCAAAGAAGACGGATATTAGGAAACAGACACGGAATAGTACATCCACTAAAAGCTACTTGATGTCCATTAGAGTATGCATAAAGTTCAACTGTATAGATCAAGAGGAGTTTGTGTATATCTGGTGAGCGAGGAAGTGCGGAGTTGTGTTCCTTCGTTGAGTCCTGGAACGCTGTATCCACGACTAAGGCAGATATAGATAGGAATAATAAGAGTGTATCTGTATATTTACTTTGTTTGGCTATAAGGATGGGAGTCAATGGACGGGTGAAACGGTTAGAGAGAATGTGGAGAGAGATAGCGAAGGAGCACAGCCCAAAAATGGTCCCAAAAAACTCGGGTAGAAACAGGGAGTCGTACCTTTGTGAGAGAAGAGAACGGCCTTGCGGCTCAAACCTCTTCTGTTTGAGATCTTCCCATCTGCGAATGCGCCCCCTTGACAGTGACCTCAATTCCTCGCTCCCTCTCAAAGGCAACTGCAAATTCTTGGCCCAGCCGTCCCAGCCCTCACCTGTAATCACCAACAAACTTTATCTCTAAAGACATTTCCAACAATGCCATATAGGTTAATTGCAAGTTTAACGAGCAAAACCGGGAGATAGCAACAGGGAGTAATGACGCTAGATAGGAGAGTTGAACCAACGGCACGTGCCGACAGCCGGTATATACTCTCAGCTGATGATATAGCCGAACCTCAATACATCACTATACACTCTACAGCTGACGATAATAGAATACGTACACAGTCTCCCTACTCCGCTATCTTATCTACACTATCCTCAATTCTATGCATACATCCATCCATCCATCCATCTCTAGTTAATGTCTATTTCAGTTGATAAAACAACAACCCTTGTCGTTACATATAATACCAGTTCCTTAATATGCTCTCTGCCTGCTCTCACAATTTACAATTTTACCATAATATCAGTATCAGTTTCAAACACAGTGTGAACATTCTGGCTCACAATAAGTATCACAATACATTATCTACGTCAGTACGTTGATTTTACTAGATTTTCACTAAAGAATATTTTATTTTTATGCTAAGCATCTTCTGAGAAATACTTAGAGCACTTATCAGCAGGTATAGCACAACATAATCACATATAGTACAAAATTTTAGCTACGAGTAGAACCATATCTAAAGCTCCTTGAGTTTACCCTATCGTCTATCCGTAATTCTAATTAATAATTCAGGGATTGAATATTTCGTTAATCGCATTAAAAAGTATTAATGTAAATGTACGCTCCGAAGAAATGATAATTATAACAGATAATAGTAAGCATCATAATTCCCTAAAGCTATGATTTTAATACTGGCATAGCCTCTAATAATAGCTCTTTGCACAAAAATATTATGTAAACATGGGATTTATGATAAGTGAAAGAAGTGAATAGGAAAGATATAGAAAGTAAGAGTCAACGAAATAAATGGTAATTTAAGACGGCGATACTAACTAGGAGGAGGTTAACAGAGAGAAGAAAATCATTTCAGTGCAATTTCTTATCAAAATCATGTCATGTCATGTCAGTAGTCAGCGCATTTGCTCGGATGTCAATCTTTCCCCTAAAGCCAAATCCCTTTGTATGAAAAGGAATAATCTTGTTGAAAAGTAAGGTTGCATACTAAGTTGTGTAAGAAAGAACTTCATCCCTATCATCATCTACACTGCTTACACTCACAGCAGCAGTCTTTGAGAATATGAAAGGAAGGATTCTTTGCCATGTAAAAACGTGCCAATAGCCAACAGACGTTTCTGTAAGGCATAAGGTAATAAGGTCTGTTCAAAGATGAGAGAACATTTGCAAAGAGGACGTAACTATTGAGTGAATCTTTAAAGAGAATATTTATGTAATAAGGAGTTGAATTTTCTTTTGAAAGTAGGAAGGAGGTCTTTTTGCATAAATGCGTGTATCATGGTGGAATGATTTGAAGGAGGTGATCTGGTAGTATTATAGTGGGGAAATGATAAAGAAATGTAATAATATTGAATAGTAAAATGTAGAAAGTTAAACACAATGGAAGAGAAGAATCAGCATCATCAGATGAAAACTCGTTTCGTTTACTTAACTTTAAATCTGTGTTGTTGGGCAAAACGATTTCATCTCTCTTTTCATTTCACGCTCGCCCGATTTCAATAACTTTTTGCTGGAAGGATTACTTTTATTATGTTGCTCCTGTAGAAGCTGTAAATGTGAATCGTAGGAGAAGACTGCTATCGCATTCACACCAATGCTGCAACTTGCTCTAGATAACGATAAGCTGTAGCAGAAATACTATCTTTCTTATGATCTTTGCAGGTAGGTAGAAGGTAATCTATTAGAGAGACATAATATACAAACTTGTGCTAGCTACGTACTACTAGCAGCTCCTCTGAGTATATTAAAGCATTTGACAAAGGGATCCAGCGGAATTTTCAATGCCTCTTGGCATGAAAGATGCAAAGCTAAAGGCTTCTATGAGATATTTGGACGGAAGCTGCTGGCATAGACTAATAGGGAAGATACAACAAGAGCAAACAGCATCTTCCACTCTAAATCCAACTAATGTATGCATGTAGATCAACTATTATAACCCGTCTCTCTACTCTTCCCTAACTGTGTACACATTAGATAGAAGCTACTCTGACGAGCAATTCCCATCAAAACAACTCTGATTACTGTACATATACATGCTTTTACAATAGTAGCATGTAGAGTAATCACAATCACATCTCTAATGCAAATGATACGCTTCTACAGATACACACTAGCAATAATAATTGTAGTTTTGCTAACTAAGGCAAACAAACGTGAAAATATTAATATTGACTCTTGGTGTATCTGTATGTACCTAAATATTATGTGCATGATGTGGGAGAACAACTGACTGAACGAGATCAAACACGATAGATTGAGAGGAACGGACAAGGTAAACACAATTATCTCTGTTACCACAATTAACTCCCACATTTTAAATCCCATTGACACATCATGCAGCATAATGTGTTCTGCCATCAGCATCCTCAGCATGGAATACAGTGCGAAACAAAATAAATACATTTACAAGCTCTGATTACCAGTTATCTCATAAATATTGACTGTGGCGTGGTGTGGACTTGACTTTATCCTTTCATGTGCCATGTACAATCATCTGTGAAAGCACTTATGCTAGGCTACTGATCACCCTTCATTAAACCATTAACAACCGCTGCTTCTTGCTACTTAGAACTCTCCAGAATTATCAAACAAATAGTACTAATATCTGTAATGCAAGCACATACACGAAACTATAATAACTGATAACAAATTCAAGCACATTAAAACTCACAGCTAAAACCACCAACTTTAACAGACTTTACTCCTGCTTTGTTTTACATAAATCATGCCACTGCTCCACTTTAACTGCTTACAACCATGCAATTACGGAATAGTAGGTACTTAATACTAATATTACCTAAGTATAAATAAACACATACGGGTCAAATCAATCTGTGCACATTATAATAACTGCACAGAATTCGTTTTGTAATCGCAATAGGTACCTATGTATATACAAACCTACATAATCGTTCTCAATTATCACAATTGCCATTATTTCCAGAAGTTTCCTCCTTTTAAACATCAACATCGATTGTACTGATTATCGTACTGTACACTTTTAGAAGATAAGTTTTGATGGAAATCGCTGTTGCAAATTGGCAGCTATGTAATTGGGAGTACAGTACAGAGTTGATTTTCATAATGTCATTAACACCAACATGCATTTAAAGGAAGTTTATTAAGTTAAAATGAATCATTAATTCAATTCCTGATTCGTAGTATTTAGACACAAACTTTAATTATGGAGGCAGTCACGCACACATTTTGATTTGACACTGGATATATGTATTGCCTATCGTAGATTTTCAATTGAATTGAAATTCATAATACTATTATGAAGAAAATGTTGATACACTAATGTCACTAATTATTTCGCGATGAATTGCGGTGAAATGAGTTGCTTTAACACTTTTGATACTTTTATACCAGTAATAGCAAACATCCACTAAATCAGAGATTTTCGATGCTTTTATGAGAAGAAAACTAAAAGTGTAAGAAGCAACAACCAGCATAACGTCATACATATTATCCAGCACTCAGTACCTAGGTACTTCAAAGTTCAAACTTCAAATTACATTTTGCGGGCATAATAATAATAATAATAAATGATATTATATTTACATGATATTCGAAACCTAATTTCAATAAAACTGTAATAGGTCTCGAGAAACTATTATAATATAATTGAGTTTGTAAAGTCTATGAACAAAATTTGGTAACTTCGACCACATGGAGGGAAATGAAGGAAATGGTAAGGAAATTGTAGTAAGAGGAATATTTATATAACCTGAATTTGGAGTGAACATACTTTGGGAAATTGAAATCACGTTGTAGAAAATTGCTTCCTCGACCAGAAATTAAATATTACTAAGAATATCTTCGTCCCTTAATTGGAAATTCATTTCTCATGAGCAACTGTAATTTTAACATGCAAATAGAAGTTTATGAAGAAGCTAAAATGAAGTAATTTCATCTGAAGAGCATTGATTAATAGAGTCGAGATTCTAACTCCAGGTGAATGCTTTATTAGTTTACAAGGTTAGTAGTTATCTTCAGCGGTTCTTAATCAGAAATGCCAGATTGCAATTTAAGACGAAGAAGACGTTGATATACTTAATACATATAAATGCATAGTTAGGAGCCTTCTTCGTTAAACGATAGTTGTACCACTTGTACCGACACCTGACTCCATCTCATTTAATATCGACATTAGACGTAGAATATGGAGCAGTAGGCGACTAGACAAGACACGACACGAAGAATAAATAAAACCCAAGTCAGGGCAGGCTTTTGTTTCATCATTTGTCTAGAGTAAAACGATAAGTACTATTCCGGGTAATATTCAGTACCTATTTCTTCTTGTTCTCACTATATATTATTTTCTATAACATATCTTCTTACTGTTGGAGCTATAATATAGCGTCTGCCTTAATTTCCTTTCCCTCGGCTCGTCTGTTATCGTCACGGACATTTCATGGAAATGTCTGTAGGTCTCCTTGATTCTGTCTCTACAGAGATACCTATTTGTGTGCCTTGTGTCTAGCCTGATTTTGACGGGAGAGGAATTGAAGTTTTTACCTTGGACTGCTGTACTTTTAGTTGAACTCTCTTTCTCGTTATAGTTGAACGCACTGAGACTGACTGACTGAGGAGTATCATTTCAATGGCAATGGCCCAACCATCTGACTTTCTTTTCAGTTTTTCAGCATAGAGAGAAGTTCTGCTGGTGATTAGTCCGCCTGTTGGTCTCTTACGTACATACTTACATCTTATAAAAGTGAAGCGGCTATATTCTATATGCACACGGTCACCTTCTCCCATCCTATGCTGCCTCGCTCCTGTTCCCAATTCGCTTTGGTTCCTGTCTTTCTGTGACCTACATAAATAGAGTCTCTCTTCTCCCATTCCACTTCTCCAGCAAAAGCCAGTGTTTCCCTTATACTTTCCTAAGGGCAATCGATTCTCACTGTCCTTCGAAAAGCTAGCGAGCGACTGAAACTTCCATAGCGAACACGAGCACATGGACTGACTCTCCAGCTCGTGCCTGCCTTCCTCCTCCTCGCTATTATGCTATTACCACTTTCTCCGAACAATCGTATATATATACATACGCAATACATAAGATATTATACAAACACTCACTCATTCATAGCCCATAAGCATACAGCTTCCCCCCCCCTTTCCCAAAATATATCCATTCTTTTCCTTAACTTATAATATTCGCGCTGCAATCAAGAGATGAAAGTTTTATGCACTATATTCATTTAAGTGTTTCATCAGATCTACATAGATTTTTTGATATAAAACATATATCTAGTATATATATGTACATGTACACTTATCTATAATAGATTATGACGTGATGATGATATACATTTTTGTGTATTCACAAGAACAGCAAGAACAAAGAGATTTGTAGCTTTATACTTGACATTTATAGTTTAAAGCGTATAGTTAGCATTTTAGTATGTATGGCCATTGGTACTTGTTCTTGGGAGAAGAGAGAAAAGGACGGGCGTTCTGTAGCGACAGAGTCCTCGAGAGATTCAACCGGAGATGAGTGCCTCTACACCAAAGTATCAATCTATTTGTTCATCTGCTTTGCCTGCCATGTCCTAGCGTTTGAGTGACAGTCAGCCACAGCCTTTCAATTACATTTGAAACTCAATGGAACTCAAGTGTAGTCTACACAGTCTACAGCCACGGATAAATAAAAGAGGAATTGCTCGGAAAATCTCCGCCACATACATAGCCACCCAAATCCATTCCACTCTTCAATTGAATAATACCTAATGCAATACAGGAACCTAGACTTCTCCAGCTAATATCCGAATTATGGAAATACTTTCTGCGAACTTTACCATATACAACATCTTATTCCCTCTGTTTACCTATAACCACATAAATACCTTTCCCTTCTCCTTTCAGCTTTCCTAATCTGCCTCCAGCCACTGGACTTGGACTGGACCCTTGACATTTCGAATTTTATCCCCCTTTCCACGTAGTAAACACTTCTGGAACGCAATTTCTTGGCTATAATGTGTGCAGACAATAACGTCTCAAGTATATGTCCTAGACAAAGAGCTCTGCATGAGGAGACAAATATTATACTTTCCCTTTACTTTACCGGTTTGTTATTGCCTGTTATAAATTGGTTTCCCTCTTGATATTATGATAAACGAAGTTGGTAGTAGCTTACAATGTTTTTCGTAACCCTGTTTATCTTCAAATGCGTACTAGCTTGAAACTTTGTCAGCCACTAATATCATTACAAGTTAGGTCAACAGCATATCAAGGAACAAGTTTCCTGGATGGTTTGCTTAGCTGCTAAGTCATCGAGATATGTAAAGTGAAATAAATGATATTTACAAGAAAAGCAATTCCATATCTCTCACAAGTCTTAAAGTAACGTAATATGCTTGGTATCTGTCTGTATGCTACTGTACTTTTCCGCATGCAGTAAACTCAGGAGAAAGTATTAACCTCAAAAGTGTTGGAATTTTAAACCAACATTATACCAACTTTCCTTTTAAATTGTCAGTTACCCAATTTTGAAAAAGAAAGCACTGAAATTCCTAGTGTCGAAGCATATTTGAGACTACTGTGTGCAACAATTTCAACGCTTCAAAATTACACTAACTTTAACGGTAAGTAATTTCCTATGTGGGGGATGCTGTCAGCAGGTGTCAAACAGATGTTGGATCAATTGAAAAACTTTTGTTATAGGGCAGAGTTCGGATTGAAATGGAATTTCCAAATCCAGGGACACAGATCAAATATTATGATCATACATACATAGTGGCTGAAATGTGTTATTAAGTAGTAATAATTTTATTGTGATTTCCAAAAATTACTATTCCCTTGTTCAACATCTATACTCTAATTAAAATTACTGACACAGTTCTCCAGGGACAATTATTGCGGATGTTCAATCAAAATTCATATAGTGTGTCACCAAATCTCCAATATAAAAAGCCGAGGCTTCTCTCCTTGAAATGTTGCGAACACCGGTTTTGATGTTACTTAGGTAGGTACCTAGGTAAATGCTTATTGGTAAATAGCATGCAATTGCTAACTGTGTCCATTTATATTTATGAAGTGTTTATAAAGGAAAATAAAACCAAGACGATTGATGATACTGTCCTAGAACAAATTCATGTGAAACTCGATCATAATCGCATATAAATGGACTAAAATAAGAGAATCTATGCCCTGCAGCTAGAAATAATTTTTATATTCATAAATTGTGATGAGTTTTCGGAGATCAATAAGGTAACCTGGTTTCGTCTGTATTGACTTTTTGCTCCGTTGGGAAACTTCATTCCACAAACTTATTGACTAAGTTTGTTGGTGAATTTCAGATGTAGAAGTAGAAGATGACTACACGAACACGGGATTCCTGAACCACAACACTAACATTATTCTAGCCTTCTAGCATACTAAAGTAAACCATAGTATTATAATTAATACAACCCTACATACATACCTAATATATATAACGAGATATAAATGTATGAGTGATGAGGTGAGTAGTATATTTTATACATTAAATTAAATAGATTGTCCCTTGAATGATTGATAATTAATAGTTTTCAGGTAATACTGCATTTAGCAGTAGAAAAATATTGCAAATCATTATACTGTAATGCAATTATTGCATATAGGGCAATTTTTAGCAAAAATCTTTATTGCCACGAGTGGGAATTGTATGCATGTATAGTAATTTGATTAGTGTGTACTGTGTACCTCTTCAGCTGCAAATCTGCGTCGACTGCAAGGGTTGGTTGCTTCGATTGCACTAAAATAGGCACTATTGTGAGGTAAATACTAGTTGAAAGGAATTATGAGAAGTATATAGACACGAGGAAAGGAGAAACATGAAACTTGAATATCAAATGTCAGGATTATAGTGGTCTATTTATTCTTACGACGAAGACTACTGAAAGTGCAATTTGTATCTTCCATTGAGTAACTTAACGTTATTCCAAATAACGCTATTGTTCAAGGTCTGTCTAAGTAATTCGATACTTACATATGTGCCTATAATATGCAACCATAAAAGCAGACTTTATGTTAAATAAATGAATGAAGAATGCGAACTGCTATGCAATTAATGCTTACGACTTTGCTGCATTGACATTAAACAATAAAGCAGTCATTATAGTAGTAATTTATGAGACCATACATACCTACTTAATAATAGAGTGCTAAGTCTTCCCATTATCGAAATCGCCGATTTGAAATTGAATGGTTGTATGACGCGAGAAATGAATGACTATCAAATGACAAAATTGCTACTTACTTACATTTAGAAAAGTAAGCGTGTAGCGTGCCCATGGATTAAAATCGGGAATTATCACATTTTTCGCCATAAACAATAAGTTAAAGAGGTTGTGGATAGGAGAAAAGTGCATTCCATTTCCAATTCAGATGCATGAATTACACACTTTGACAGTTAAACACACTTATTACTTACTTTGCGATACAGCAGCTCTTTATCGACATAACAAATGCCTATACATTCGTTGATTCTCATTCTCCTCGACCCATCATCTTCATCAAGTAGAAAAACTGATCAGTGTTTGTGAAATAATTGTATGAAAAGCTCAGCATTTCATTATCGTTTTTAAGAACATGAAGTGGGCATATGCAAGGAAATAGAAACTAAGATATAGATAGTATTTATAGAACCAACATTCAAGTCTCGTGTACATTCACTAAAATAATACAATTTAAAATGTGCGTCAGCTCTTCTATATAGGCTCTATGCATTGGATCAATAAATCCATCACAGCATAACTAAACGCATACAAAGGATAAAAGTCAACAGCAAAGTAGGCCTAGGCTAGGCCCAAAAGTAGGTCGTAATTTTTTCAAGATATTTTTAAAGATCTCTCAATACGAACCTTATAATGCGATTTTTTAACAATCAACGAACACAGCGTACATTGTCTTATAGTACTTATTCTTATTAGTCTTATTATTTACATAATTAACAGTGCGCAGTAAAAATTGCGTTTAATGTGCAGTCTGCAGTGTGTGAGTGTGTGTATACAGTACAGATCAATAAAGCAATTAGGCAAAGCTTAATTATAATGTGATTAAGATCGTAGTACAATATGTATGTCGATAAAGTGCAAAAAGTCTTAATATGCAATATGGCACTTAAATATAATTTTTAGATGTACAGGTGATTTCTTACTAAACACTTTTTGCTGTGCGAGATTAGGTGGTTAGATTTTGTAATACCTACTTACCGGCTAAGAGTACATACCGGCTTGCAGCGTTAGTTCTATGACGAATTATTGACTAAATTCAAAGTGTAAAAAGAAAATCTCACCTGAAGACTAAAGTTGAGACTTGAGACAGAAGGCAGCACAGAGAGGTAATTAATTGGGAAGAGTACAGTAGTATACTCTAGTACTGTAGTGCAGAGCTCAAGAGTCGAAATAGGATACGATGTAATGAAACTGAAATGATATAAATGACGACAAATGTAGGTAGATAGAGTGTAGAGTGAACTGGGAAAAGGCGAAAACGAAGTGAGTTGTTTAGTGAAGCTGCACCAGAGTTGAGCGAGCAGAGCAGGCAGAGGTGGAAAAGCGGTATGAGTAGCTTAGCTACAGCTGGATATAATGCACACGTTGCATTGTGGTAACAGTATGATGGAAAATTGGAAACTATTCCATGTAGTTTGTTTGCAAGTTTCTGGTGATTGCCCAGTTCGAGTTTGAGCTACAACACAGCTACTACAAGCTCCAGCACTTTCAGTCAGCCGTCTCTGCACACAATGCACAGCTTTTCCACCAAGGTACATCCACAAAACAGAAAATTCGTTTACGTTGCGTGCGTTGCGTTACAGCAAATGCCAATGCATTATAGCATAGCTAACTTCATAGATGAGAAGATGTAATAGATATAGAAGCATGATAGAAGTATCGTAGTATGAGAGTATAAAATCTAAAATAGTTCCAAGAAAGCTTACCTAGTTTTCCAACTACTGCTTTCCAACATCCAAGAATCGGCAGTCAAGTGAAAATCACTGCGGGGTCGAATCCCTCTAGTCTTCTTGGTATTCAACAGAGTAATAAAGATGGAAAAGCTAAGTACAAGAAAATCTACTTGTCCGTTCCTTTGCAGTCGTCACGTTGTTTGTCAAGATGTTTACAGTCGTTCAATTAACGAGCCTGGCTGGATGCAAACATGAAAACCAATGCTCAATATTGCACAGCTTTCGTCATGGATCTCTTTCCAATCACTTGACTTTGACTGATTTGTTGGCCAGCCTTGGGGTGTCATATTTCTAATGCAGCCATTAAATGACCTACCCACTTTCATTTCAGGATACACACAGCAAAGCGTCGTTGACGTCATATTCCTCATCATCTTCAGTGCTTTTCAACAGGAACCGGTATTAGGGCACAATGCACAACAGTATCTGTCACGATGTATTAATTGCTACCGTGGAACTGGCATACAATACAATAATAATATGTTACTGTTACTGATTATGAGAAACG